>CAUYQV010050418.1:0-12384 GCA_963574575.1 Galagoides demidoff
AGGAGGAGAGTAGTGAGTTTACATTACACTTTTCATTTCCAAATGGAGTTACATTAACCTTTTCAGCAGCCAAAAACCATATATTCCCTTCCCATTCTTTCACTGTTCCCTAGCTTGTCATGCATTCTTTCCAAAAATCAGAACTTTTTTATAACACTGTAGAACATATTGTTAAAAATCAGGACTATCCCGCCAAAAGTGGGACATCTGGTCACCTTAGGTAAGTCTAGGGATAGGATTTGATGCCAAGTATTGATCCATTTCCTCATTTGAAACATTGTAAATTTTCTGGGTATATAGTTTCTTGTAGTGTTCAGAGATAATCTCTTGTATCTCTCTGGTATCTGTTGTTTCTCCTTTATCATTTCAGACTGAGGTCACTAGAGATTTTACTTTTCTGTTTCTAGTTATTCTGGCCAAATGTTTATCTGTTCCATTTATTTTTTTAAATCAACATTTTGTTTTGTTAATTTTCTGAATGAACTTTTTAAATTTCATTAATCTCTGATTTAATTTTGGTTATTTTTTTTCTTCTGCTGGGTTTGGCATTAGATTCTTCTGCTTTTCACATTCCATCTGATTGCTTGTGTTTTTCTTTTTTTCTTTTTTTCTTTTTTTTGAGATGGAGCCTCAAGCTATCCCCCTGGGTAGAGTGCCACGGCATCACAGCTCATAGCAACCTCCAACTCCTAGGCTCAAGCGAGTCTCCTGCCTCCGCCTCCCAAGTAGCTGGGACCACAGGCACCCGCCATAACGCCTGGCCATTTTTTGGTTGCAGCCATCATTGTTGTTTGGCGGGCCTGGGCTGGGGATTTGAACCTGCCACCTTAGGTGTATGCGTCTGGCGCCTTAGCCGATTGAGCCACAGGCGCCGAGCCGCTTGTGTTTTTCAATATAGGCTTCTAGTGCAATAAATTTTCTTCTCTGGACTGCTTTTTCTGTATTCCACAGGTTTTGGTAACTTATTTCCTCATTGCTGTTATGTTTGAGGAATTTTACAGTTTCTCCTTTTATGTCTTCATGAATCTAACTGTCATTCAGAATTAGGTTGCTTAATTTCCATGACTTTCTGTGGGAAAGAACAATTTCATTGGAGTTCACGTCCACCTTTATTGCCTTTTGGTCTGAGAAGAGACAAGGTATGATTTCTATTCCTTTAATTTTGCTGAGGTTTCATTTGTATTAACATGTGATCTATTTTGGAGTCAGTGCCATGCGCTGACAAGAAAAATGTGTATTTGTTTGCTTTGGGATGGTGCATTCTGTATATGCCTATTAATCCCTTTTGTACCAGTATTAGGTTTAAGTTCTTTGTATCTTTGTTTAGTTTTTTTTTTTTTTTTTTTTTTTTTTACAGGATCTGTCAAGTTCTGTCAGAGGGGTGTTAAAGTTCCTGGCTGTTTCAGTGTTATGAGATATCATACTGCTGAGACCTCTCAAGGTCAGCTTCATAAATCTGGGAGCATTTAAATTTGGTGCTTAAGTATTTAAAATTGAAATGTCTTCTTGTCCTGTTTCCTTGAGCAGTATGAAGTGTCTTTTTTCTTTCTTAACTTTAGTTGCTTTAAAACTGCTTTTTACTTGAAAATAAGATTGCAACCCCTCCTTTCTTCTGATTCCCATTTTCTTGAAGTACTATTTTCCATCCTCTAACCCTGAGTCCTGATTTATCCTTCAAAGTTAAGTGTTTCTCCTGGAGGCAGCATATGGATGGCTTTTGCGTCTTTATCCAATCAGCCAGCCTGGGCCTTTTCAGTGGGAAATTCAGTCCATTGACATTTATTGAGAGTATTGATAAGTATGGTAGAAATTTATTAATTTCATTATGTGAAAGTCTGTTATGTAGTTTTATTCTTTCTACCACTGCAGAAGGTACATTTTGACCTGTAGCTTCTAAGTGTTTCAATTGTGATGCTCAGTGTTGAGAATAGATCTAAGTATTTCTTATGAGCTGGTCTTGTGCCAAATTTGGGCTGAAAATTGTTTTGTTTAAGAATGTTGATGGTGGATTATCATGCTCTTCTTGCTTTGAAAGTTTCAATTGAAAATTCTGCTGTCATCCTATTGGCTCTTCCCCTATAGGTCAGTTGTCACTTACTTCTGGCTGGTGCAGAATTTTTCCTTTCATCTTCACTTTGGAAAGATTTACTTCAATGTGTCTTGCAGAATCTCTGAGTTCAAATGAACCATGATTGAATATCCATCTGAAAGGGGTGTGTTGGGATCTTTACTAAAATATGGGAAGTTTAAATTTATGATAGTCTCCAGTAGGACTTCCCTATCTTTTTGGCACAATCTTCTTCCCCTCTAGGGAAGACTTTTAGTTGTATGTTTGAACAGTTCATGGAGAATCGTAGTTCTCTAAGTGAATGTTCTTCTTCCTCTTTTTTTAATGCTTCTTTTACTACCTGGGTTAACTCAAATACTTTGTTCTCTAGATATGAGATTCTTTCTTCTTCATAGTTTAATATATTCTTGATACTTTCTACTGCATCTTTACAGTCCATGATTGTTTCCTTCCTTTCCTTATGATTCACCATATCCTTCATATAGTCTACATATCTCTCGTCCAAATTTTGATACTCTCTTGCCATTTTTTGTCCATTCCTTTATTGTCTTAGTCATCTATATTTTAAATTCCATTTCTGTCAAATCCATTAATTATTTATGGGGTAGAGACTTCTGTAAAACCTATCTCATGTTCCCTTGGAGGAATTGTTCTATTTTAGTTTTTCATGGTGCCAGATTTTTTCTGTTGGTTCCTCCTCCTGTGTGCTCTCTTCTTGTTTACTTCCTTTTTCCTTCACACTTACTTTGCTTCAGATTATCCTGTGTCATAGTTTAGGTGATGAATAGGCCTGTTAGTAGGAGGCTAAAAGGAGGAGAAGGGTAAAGAGCGAGCAGGGAGAAAAAAGAAGAAAATAAATAAAGAAGAAAGAAAGAGTGAAAGAAAAGAAAAAGAAAAAAGGGAAGGGATAATAACAAAAAAAAGAAAAACATAAGAACAGGAGAGAAGGAGCACAGGAAGAGAGGTTTATCATGATAGGAGAAATGGTGTTGATCAGCACAGTGCTAAGGTCATGCTTGTAATTCAAGGATTTTGAAGGGATAGGGTGGGTAGATTACTGGAAATAAGATGCTCCTTACCAGCCTGCACTAAGCCCGATTCTTCTCTGGTAAAATTAGGAAGCAAAGAAAAAAGAGTAAAAGTAGAAAACAAGAACAAAATTTAAGTAAGGATGAAAGAAAAATAGAAAAATTCTGCAGTGTGGTCTTGCCAGTACTTTCTTCCTAGGGACAAAGTTAGAAAGGTCTGGGAGAGAGAAGGGAGGGGGGAATGGGTGGAGGGAGGGGGGTTGGAGGGACCATTTCTGAGGTTTATCTTACAGGGGTACAAGTGAATCTCTCTAAGAGTAGAATGAGAACGTTTTATAACAATAACTGAGAAAATGACATGAAGGCTGTGTTGATCAGTTTGATGGAAGTATTTTGGATTGCATGTGAAAACCCCACACTGTACCCCAGAAGTGCATTAATGTACATAGTTACCATTCAATAAAAAAAATAATAAATTAAAAAATTAAAAAATTTTAAAAAATTTAAAAATTAAAAAAAAAGTTAGAAAGGTCTCTTGGGCCAGAGTACTGCCAGACCACAGCTGTGTTATCCCAGCTCTCAGCAGAAAAAGGAAAAAAAATGAGAATAAATAAATGATAATAAAATAGTAATATAAAGGAAATTAAAAATTCTATTGAATCAAATAAAGGAGAGAGAGGGAAGAGGAATAAAGAAAGAAAGAAGAAAAACAGAAAAAGGGAGGGGATATCTTAGCTCTTGCATAAGCAATTTACGTGGGATAGATGAGAAAATTTGACTGTCTTTATAGCTAAAGTAAATTGATTGAACAGCTGGTCCATTTGCCTGATTAGAGATTGGGCAGTAAGATGAGAAAAAAAGAAAAACAGAAATTACTATTTTAAAACAACTGATTTGGTGACCCTGTCTATTCATAGTCTAAGATTCGTAAATATTCATTCTGTTAAACTTAAAATACAGGAAACAAATGTCAAATGAAGCCCATGTGTTAACTAGAAAACTAACAGGAAGCCTTTTTTGTGTGTGTGTGCTAAGTAGTATATGGGATACAATTTCATTTATGCAAATAATAATGTACATAGGTATGTTAGTATAACTTAAGTACAATTTCTAGGATGTTGTAGTGATTTCCTGCAAGATAGAAGTTGGAGTGAATTTTACTTTTAATTTTACATCCTTCTATAATGTGTGATTGTTTTTACCATGAGCTTGAATTACATTATTGTTTTCTATATTACTAAAGATATATGTGGCATATGAGGGACTCGTTCAGTCTTGTGAAAGTTGATTTCTATGCTTTGCTTTCCATAAACCCTTATAAATGCTACATCTTTGAAGGAAGCTGTTAAACATTCTTTTTTTTTTCCTTTTTCACATCTCTGTTAAGCTGCTAAACCATTAAGCCTGAGAGCTTATCCACATTTCCAAAATATAGTTTAATCTACATTTCTCCAACTTTAAATTTATTAAATTTTTATCATATTTTAAGATTATACAGATGTTATGATTTTAGTAAAAACAAACAAAAAACACTACTATTCTGGATGAATGGGAAATAATCAACCAAGACAAAATTATTTTGATGGAGAAATTCTGCAGATAAGCAGATTCTATAAAGTACCTAGCCATATTAATGAAATGTAACGCATTATGAATTTACCCATATATATATATATATATGGTGATAGAGTTTATATAGGTTTTAGATGTGGGTAGTTTTATTTATAATATGCCCTTAGGAGTGCTGTGGAAATGAAAGCAAATTACTAAACCCTCACAGACATTTGAAACATGGTTTTAAATACATGCTATTTCATTTAATGTTGTATTTTTTGTTTATTTCTTTTAAGGGCATAGTACTTTTATTTGTATAACAGAGGACCATTAAAAACTACTTATAATGATTCTCACTCAAGTGAGGTTATTGAAGAAGAAATCTTACATTGAAATTGCAATTCTCCCTTAATTGATTTCCGGCCTCTAGCATCTTTTTCATTCTACATTATGGCCACCTTTGAATACACAGTGAGTTATTTTTGTAAAATAAAACTATGGCATTTTCACACTGTGCAAACAACTGTCCCAGTTTCCCTGAGACAGAGGTCTCCTCTTACATGGGTCTGATAGGATAGCATTAAAACTAAGATGGTCTTTGGCATTGTGGAACTGTTATTTTCCATATTTTATAACTGCTGATAATTCTTCAATGAAACTCCAAACTCAAATGAAAACTCAAATTCTTTAGCCTGTGACACAAGACCATATAGGATTATGATTCCTGCTTTGCTCTTCTGTTTCTACTAGTGTCTACTCTGGCAGATATATTCTAGCCATGCCATATAACTTCTGGTCAAATATTTGTATAAGTATCATTTGTTTCATGATCCTTTTGTATATTTATACTGCCCCCATTCCCACCCCCCAACACACCACCAAGGATGTCCTTCTCCATTTTCTTTACCTGGAAAATTTCTTCTTACCTTCGTCCTTCAAGGATTTTTGTTTGGTTCTTTATTTTTGTTTCTATGAAAATTTCTCTAACTCTCTAATACATTCTGCTGCCAATAGGATTCCTACAGCTCTCCATATATGTCTATATTAGGACTTATCACATTATTTAATTATATGTTTGCAAAAAAAATTTCCTACTAGATTATAAAATCAAACTAAAATCTCAAAGATCCTATCATCATTTCTGTAACTATGTTACCTGACATAGCATAAGCATTCAATGTCAGTGACTTATTTAACACAAATTAATTCTTAATTTAACCACATCTATCAATAACTATGAATTCAAAACCTACACATACTAGTGTTTGTATAGTTGTTGTGGTGAATAAATATAGTTGAAACTAATTTCCTACTTTCAAAGAATATAAAATATGAAATAAAATAAGAATCCTCAGAAAGGGGTTTCTGGTCATAGCTAATGCATAAACATACTTGATAAAACTAGCTATATATTTTTTAATCTTTTTATTTTAGGATAAATGCAGATCCACATGAAGTTATCATAGGTATAATAATACAGAAAAATCTTGTCTGTATTGTATTTTTGTTTGTATTTGGGTGCTGCAACTCTCTTTTGCTCCCCAAAGTGGCCAGCCAGTGAGGAGGAGGACCACATGGTAAAGAAAACTTCATACACTCAGTTATTATCAATTCAATAACTGATGAGGCTCAGAGAGGGGAGCAAGCACAGAGGATCACAGAGAAGTGCCCCCTCACCTAAAACCTCACAGGATTTTTATTGTATTCTAAACCATGTTAACATTTCAAATAATACTGAAATAATCAAGATAATTTAGGGTAAGGGGAAGAACTTTCACCACACTCGTGACACAAAGGTGGTCTTGCATCAACATCAAAGCCTGGGAAGCACAGTATGGGGAAGTAGATAAGAGGATTATGTTAAAGTTGACTTTAGAAAATAACATATATTAATGGGACAGGCAAATATCAACTACTTTGTAATCTGCACTGCTGATCTATTCCAACAAGCCCATTTTCTAATCTAACCTTTGGAACTGTTTCAAATCAATCAAGCATTCTGATCTTCATTGCTGTCATCAGCTTTAAAGGTTAAGGAAACAGTTTCTTGCCTTTTTGTGTTCCTCTAAAACATGTTTGACCATTTTTATTTCATTTTAATTCCTCTAGCCTTAATCTACATTTAGGCTTTTGTTTGAACATAAGTGTATAAGTTTTTATTTCTATGAGATAAATGCTCATGAATACAGTGGGGGGTTTTGTGATAGTTTACTAAGAAAATTTTTATTTCTATAAGATAAAAGCTCAGGAATACAGTGGCTGGGTTTTAAGATAGTTTACTAAGAAACTTTCAAACTATCTTTCATATTGGTAAATTCCAAAGTAAAAAGTAGCATATTGTATTCTCACCAGGTATCTATGAATGGTCTGGTTTCTCCAATCAACTAAAGCATTTGGTGTTGGCATTTTTTAAATATATTAAATGTGTTTTGTTTTGTTTTTTTGTTTAACAGGTTTGAAAAATGTGTAGTAATATCTTCTTGTGATTTAAATTTGCATTTATTGATGGGTATTAATAGTGAATTTTTTATGTCCTCATTTTTATCTGTATTTCCTCTTCAATGAAATGCTCTTATGTGTTGTTTTTCCATGGTACCAATGGAATTAGCTTTTGTTTTCCTTTTACTGTCAAGTTTTGAGATTTTTTTTTCGACAGATTCTTACTTTATCACTCTCAGTAGAGTACCATGCATCCCAGCTCACAGCAACCTTCAATTCCTGGGCTTAGGTGATTCTCTTCCTAAGCCTCCCAAGTATCTGGGACCACAGGCATCCACCACAATGCCAAGCTACTTTTTGTTGAAGTTAGGCTGGGGCTGGGTGTGAACCCACCACCCTCAGTATATGAAGCTGATGCCCTACTCACTGAGCCACAGACTCTGCCCAAGATATCTTTATGCATCCTAGATATTAGTCCTTTGATGGCTGTGAGGTTTTCTTACAGATGATATAATAGTTTATTCCTTTTGTTTTCTTAGCAGTGGCTTTCAAACAGTATGAAGGATTTTCTGTTGTTTGTTGTTTGTTTTGATATCCTATTTATAGGGTAGACCATGATAGTGGGCAGGAAAAATGGGTTAGCTGAGCTTTTCTGGTGTAATTGGTGAGGAGGAGACAACCAGGTCATATCTAGCATGGAGAATTTGAGTGGAGTTTTGGCTCAGGGTGTGCAGGAAAGATGGGTTAGCTGAGCTTTCCTGGTGCAATTGGTGAGGAGGAGACAACCAGGCCATATCTAGCATGGAGAATTTGAGTGGAGCTTTGGCTCAGGGTGTGCAGCAAAGTGGTGAGCTATTGGATTCAGTATGCAAGCTGGAGCTATGGAGTCTGACTCACCAGGCAAGTTTTTGTGAACTGGCAGTGGTGTCTGGCTCCCCCACAGAGGTATGAGAAGAAACCTTTTGGAGTTTTTGGTTCTTGGAGGAAGCTGCTCATTCAATGTACAATTTGCAGGTGTGTACACACCATTATGGTTTCTGGTGGTCAGATTGGAGTGCTGTCTGAAATGGTTTCACCTCTGGTGGCAGGCAAGACATTCATACTGGGAAGGTCCAGACAGTCAGGGGTGGCTATTGTAGGAAGGTTGTGAGAAGTTTGGAAGTGCAGGTTTCTTACTAGTGGCCTAAGGCATGGTCTGCTGGGAGCAGACCTCCACTCATAAAAGGCTCAGGGACACCCACACTCCATGGGAACTGTTGTCAGGGGAAATTGTGAGATCTGCCTCTGAAGAATTCTATAGAAAGCTATAATATCCCAAACCAGTGGGGTCTGAATGCCAAGAAAATAATCAGGTGATCACCAAGGAGAATTAAGTTGAGAAGCAGGTCTAAGTTTGGGAATTATAGAGACGTTAACAGCTGAGTTGTCTGTCCCCACTAAAATCACAGCACCACTTGGTGTCTGGGCATTATATTGAAACGTAAATGTATTCCTACTAGAGTCAGATCCTTCTGCTATATATATATGTATACACACACATATGCTTACATATATACAATTATTTTTCTTTTTTCTTTCTTGTTGTTGTCATTGTTATTTCTCTCTGTCTCTCTTTTTTAAAGTCGTATATACATAGATCATGAATACATTTATGCCTTTGTGGGATTAGATGTGTTGATTACTTGTACAAATTAGAGTGCTTACATCCTACTAATTAACATAGCTTTCACCTCATTTACTCAATCAAGGTGTTAAGACATTTGTGTTCAATACTTGATAGATTTGACTTGTACCCTTGCTCTTTCTTTTTTTCTTTTTTCCTCCTTCTATTTGTTGCTGAGGTTGCTTGCACCAGGCTACTTAAGCTTCTTTTGTTTTGATGTGTTTTGTTTTTTGTTAAATTGTTTGGTTGGTTATCTTTTTTTTTTTAACTTAGCCTCATTTATTCTATCTCCCTATTTCACTCCTCTGAATTCTATCTTTGGGTAGAAAATCTACTTTGCTTATCTCTCCCACATAAAATGCTTCTCCATGAGGTAAGATATACCCCACCTTTTTTTTAGATATGATCTCACTATTCTGCCCTTGCTAGAGTGCTATGGTGTCACAGCTCACAGGAACTTCGCTCTTAGGCTTAAGAAATTCTTCTGCCTCAGCCTCCCAAATAGCTGGGAGTATAGGTACCTGACAAAACACCCAGCTATTTTTGTTATTGTTGTTTGGCAGGCCTGGGCTGTGTTCGAACCTCCCAGCCCTGGTCAAGCCCTAGCTGCTGAGCTACAAGTGCCAAGCCTCCCCTTTTTCTTTGTTTTTCTTTCTTCTTTCTTGCTTTATTCCTCTTCCCTCCCTCTCTTTTATTTGGTTCAATAGTATTTTCCATTTCTATTATCCATTTTTATTTAATTATTACTTTTTTTCCCTTTCTTTGCTGAGGGCTGGTGTGACACCCTTGTGGTCTGGCAGATAGGCCACAGCAGTAGTCTCATTCAAGGAGGACAAGAGAATTTTCCACCTTGTTCACAAAAAAGAAAGTATTAGATAGATCATGCAGAAATTTTCTATTTCTTTTTTGCCCTTACTCAATCTTTCCTTCATTTTTTTTTGTTGTTGTTTGTTTGTTTTTGTTTTTGTTTTTGCTCCTTCCCTTCTTATTTTTGACAGAAGAAAGGTCTGGCTTTGCTAAGGTTGAAAAGAATCACTTGATTTTGAGGAACCTACCCAGCCCATATCCTCAAAATTCTTGGGCGATAGGTGTGGCCTTAGCACCATACTGATGAATATCACTTCTTCTATGACTCTTATCCTTGTTCCTGTTCTCCTTCTCTCCTGTTCTTCAATTTTTTTAATTATTTTCTGTTATTCCCCCTTAAATTTTTCTTTTTTATTTCCTTCACTTTTCTCTTACTATTCCTTTCTTTTTTCCTCCTTTTTCATTTCATTTCTTCTTGCTTCTCCCTGCTCGATTTTTAGTCTTCTCCTACCTCATACAAAAAGCCTCTTCATCACCTAAATTCTTAGATAAGGTAACTTGAAGTGAGAAGGAAAAAGGAGGTTAACAAGAAGAAAGCACACATGAGGAGCAATCAACAGAAAAAATCAGGAAACATGAAAAACATATCTAGAACAACTCTTCCAAGGGCCCATAAGGCAGCTTTTACAGAAGACTATTTCTATAAAGAAGTAATGGATTTGACAAAAAGGAAACTTAAAATATGGATTATTAAGAAAATAAAGGGAATGAATGAGAAAATTGGAAGATAGAACCAAAATTTGGACAAGATTTATGTAGAATATATAAAGGATATGGCAGAACTTAAGGAAATGTAGGAGAAAATCAGTGAATGTAAAAATGTAGTAGAAAGTTTCAAAAATAGATCAGACTATATAGAAGAAAGAACATAGATAGAGGATAAAGTTTTTCAGTTAGTCCAGGTAGTTATAGAGGCAGAGAAAAGGAGAGAGAAATCAGACAGGTGCTTAGAGAGCTATGAAACTCCATGAAGCAGTCACATATGAATAACAGTAATCCCTGAGGGGGAAGAAAATGGTCTCAAAGGTATGGAAGCCCTACTTGAGACTATCCTAAATAAAAACTTCCCAAGTTTTATTAAAGATCCCAGTATACTCATTTTAGATGGATCATCTCAACTCAAAAATAACTTTCTAAGATATGTTTTAATGAACCTGTCCAAAGTCAAGGAAGAAAGCAAATTCTGCAAGCAGCTAGGAGTAAGTGCCAATTGACATATAAGGGCAGAGCCATTAAGAATATAGAATTTTCAACTGCAAATTTCCAAGTCATAAGAGCATGGTTATCCACATTCAATACTCTTAAACAAAAGAGTTTTCAGAGTAGAATTCTGCATCCAGCAAAACTGAGCTTCAAAATTGATGGAGAAATCAAAATTTTTTCAGATATACAAGCACTGAGGAAATTCACCACAACAAGACCAGCTCTACAGGAAATACTTAGATTTATTCAGAACTAAACACCACAATGAATCAACACCAAGGTAAACACCTAGAAAGTAATGGGAAAAACTTAGCTGTCACAGTGCTTCAAACGATCAAACTACACAACACATTTTGCCATAACAAGATGAATAAAATTCTACCACAGTTCTCAATACTCTCAATAGATATCAATGGATTGAATTCCACACTAAAGAGGAATAGCCTGGATGATTGGATAAAAAAGCACAAGCCATCCATATGCTGTTTCCAGGTGACACAACTAGCATTAAAGGACAAATACACAGGGTTAATGGATTAAAAACAATATTTCGAGAAAATGGGAATCAGAGGAAAGGGAGGATTTCAATATTATTCTCAGATACAAGTGGATTCAAAGCAACCATAGTTAAGAAAGACAAAGAAGGACACTTCATACTGGTCAAAGGAACAATACAACAATAAGACATTTGAATTTTAAATATTATGTACCTAATATAAATGCTCCCAGATTTATTAAACAGAGCTTGAGAGGTCTGAGGAAAGTGTTAACCTATGACACCATAATAACCAGGAACATTAACACACCTCTGTCAGAATGTCACAGATCTTCAAAACAGAAACTAAACAAAGATACAAAGGACTTAAACAAGACCCTAGAAAAAATGAGAGTAAAAGACATTTACAGAATTTACCATCCAGAGCAAAAGTATATACATTTTTCACATCAGTCCATGACACATACTCCAAAATAGATCATATACTAGGATACAAATTAAATCTCAGAAAAATTAAAGGAATAAAATTATACCTTGTATCGTTTTGGATCACAATGCAATAAAGGTGGACATCAACTCCAACAAAAACATTCAGAGCCACACATGGAAATTAAACAACCTTATACTGAATGATAGTTGGGTTCAGGAAGAAGTAAAAGAGGAAATAGTTAAATTCCTCTAACACAGAAACAATGAAGACACAAATTACCAAAACTTATAAGATACAGAAAAATAGTCCTAAGAGGAAAATTTATCTCATTAGATGCCTACATTCGAAAAACTGAGAGACTGCATCAACAATTTCACAAACCATCTATTTCATCTTATAGAATTAGAGAAAGAAGAACAATCTAATCCTAAAGTCAGCAGAAGAAAAGAAATAACCAAAATTAAGTCAGATTAATGAAATTGGAAAAAGCAATCACTCAGAAAATTAATGAAACAAATGTTGGTACTTTGAGAAAAAAATTAGGGGGCAGAGCCAAGATGGCGGACTGCAGCCAGCTTTTTACAGAAGCTCCCGTCCAGAAGGAGGCTGAAAGAACAGAAGTTTAGCTAATTAGCT
>CAUYQV010050419.1:0-31873 GCA_963574575.1 Galagoides demidoff
CCTGTGGCTCAATCGGCTAAGGCGCCAGCCATGTACACCTAAGGTGGCGGGTTCAAATCCCCAGCCCGGGCCCGCCAAACAACAATGATGGCTGCAACCAAAAAAAAATGGCCGGGCATTGTGGCGGGCGCCTGTGGTCCCAGCTACTTGGGAGGCAGAGGTAGGAGACTCGCTTAAGCCCAGGAGTTGGAGGTTGCTGTGAGCTGTGATGCCATAGCACTCTACCCAGGGGGATAGCTTGAGGCTCCGTCTCAAAAAAATAAAATAAAATAAAATAAATGAGACTGAAGTTGTTGTCCTTTCTGGTGCAAATGAACTGTCTCCACAATATTTTCACCTGTAGACCCAAACAAAATTGTTAGAAATTGTGATGGAGAAATCTTGAATGGATATAGTATAAGTTTTTCATCATAAAATAGAAAAACAAAACAAAACATCCAAGAGCATGTCTTGAATTGCAGCTCAACTTTGAATAATTTTTGAGTTGCATACTACTGAATTTTATACAATTTGGTTTATGAAATAAAAGACATCAATGGAAAAGATTCCTAAAAGTTGTAACTTTGTCTCCTAGGTGACTTATTTTCAAATTAATGTAAAATTTTTAAAAACCACAGTAACTTTTTTTCAAACCTTGAATGGATTTTATTTTGCATTATTAAACTTATTCTTGGCCTCTAGATTGAGGTTTAGAAACTAGAGGGCCCATGAATAGATTTTATGAGTCAACCCCTGATGTGTTATGACAAAGTTTGTACATATACAAGGGCTGCCCAGCCGTGTCCTATGAAAAATAGAGACAGACATGGCTGGATGTTTTCTGGACGGCCCTCATATATCTGAGTATATCTCCTCATTTCTTCAAAGAGGCATCATATCTTACATCTTATTCTCAAAGGTGTCATAACTCAGTACAGGTTCAGGATCAATGCTACATAGAAAATGGGAAGAAGAAATATGAGTTCATTTTTTATTTAATATCAAACGAGGCAAAACTAATCCTAACTTGCTGGGTTCTACCTATAACAGTAGTTAATGTAATATGATGCAATCTTTGGGATAGCCTTTAAAATACTCTTACTTAAATCGCTGATGTTATTGTTAATTTTAAAACTACCTATTTTTTTTTAAAAAAAAACTTCTTAATGTCATTCAAAAAATGTGCTTTAATGGTAATCTAAACTAGATATTAGAAATACCTTTGAAGCTTTGCTGTAAGACTTCAGCTTTGAAGATGAGACTAATGGTATCAGGAAAGCCACAGTGTAGCTGCTATCTGCACTTGCTATCTGTGCGTTCATTTCCAATAGGAACAGGTGTGCATGAGAGAGATAAAGTGAGGGATCCTAAATTGCCCTCATTAATCGTGTTACAGAATTGTTTACGCAAATCATACTTTACTGTAGGAACCCAAAATTTCTAGAGTCTGAGATTTGTCTTTAAAATGGACACCTAGAAACCAGAAATATTGCAGGCTCACTGGATTATCTGAACTGTTTTGGTAGCCATTGATAAGATTAATCTCTGGTCTATCTGGTGAATGCCATCTGCTTATCTTGACAGCTTATACATATTTTCAGATTAACAGAGAAGTCGCACTGCTTCCAGTTAGGACGGCAGCATCGTACAACTCTAGGGACACTGTTCACACTGCGCACCAAGGGGTTGTCATCCACATAGTAATAATATATATGAGACCTCCTAGAGTTGTATGATACCCAGTATTGTTCTTCAAACACTGTGTAGCAGTTTCAAGTCAAAAACTCTTCTTCTGTTCATTGCTGACGAAAGTGGTGAGAAATTCTGCATTTATATTGGGTCTCCTCTAGTACCAAATTTGGGGGAAATGATTACATTTTATTTGTATTTTTTTCCCCTAGCATCCTGAGAAAGTGGATTATGAACAAGATGAACGGAGAGCTTTTCATTCTTGTCCAGTAAGTTCCAGGGAATTTCAATTGAAATAGTTGTTTGTTCTCTTTCCCCCAATTTAAAGTAGTCCGGCAGAATGAGCTCCTGAAAACATCTTCCGAGATGACACTAGCAGAGCTGATGCAATCCATCTGTGCACGTTTTTACTGTACTCAGGGTTATTCCATCTTCTCCAGGAGGACACAGAACAGTTTGTAAATCTAGCCATCATGTGAAGTCCATAGGATGAGGTTAAAGCAAAACCTTCTCCAACAAAATCATAAATGCACTTGGGTTTCCAAAGCTGGCCAAGGCCTTAAGAATTGTTGATTTGTAAATTTTGGGAGGGACTGTTGTCTGTCCCCTAAAGTTTCTCTTCTTCTGTAGTCATAAACGCCTCAACTTTTAGCTGAGCATGTAGATGGCCAGAACATACAACATATTTGCCAGCTTCTCTTACATCAAGTTGTGAGCATGTGACTGGGTTCTAGACAGTGAGTGTCCATGGGCGTGTCATGTGGAGCATCTGGGAACCTGCCTTCACAGTCAGATGATGTGCATCCTTTCCCTGTTTCTTTCTTTATCCTTTCCTTCATCTTGTTACCTAGAACACAGATATGATGACTGGAGCTCCACTCACTACACCAGACCACCAAGTCAAAGGCCATGCCCTAGTACGCGGGGCAGTGAAGAGCGTTGCTCCCTGAGAACCCCTTGGAGCAGTTGCCACTCTACTTTCCAACAGTGGGAGAGCAACCAGCTCCCATCAGGGGAAGTTGGTGTTACTGTAGGTTTTAATTACTCACAGCTGATCCTAATCTGAACTAATGCAGGTGGAGTCCAAGAATTAGTGGAGTTTTTGTTTTTTTCTCAGTGTTACAGGTAATTCTGATACACGGGCAGTTTTCAGAAGGTACTCTCATGAAACAGAATTTCTTTTTTGAAAAATATACATTTTTGCCAGCCTGACGTGTTTTTCAACTTGATTGTGAATTACTCAGAAATTTTTATGTTGTGTTCCACACATAATTGTTGTAGGCAGATGGCGATGCCCACTAAGAACCTGAGAATAGAGCTTTAGATTGACATTTAGTAGGAAATAGTCTCACAGGCCTACTTGAACCTCAAACTGATTGCTACTTAATTAGAGATTAAAGAAAAACACTCATAGAGAAAATGTGTATTATCAGAAGGAGAGGTGGTCAACAATGGGCCAAAGGAAAAGAAAAATCTGGAAAGCCGTTATCTCACAGCACTGACCAAAAAGAAGATATTGAATCTGGAGGGCACCTGCCTTCTGCTTATTAGATCAAAGGCTCCTCTCGAATGGGGTGCTGCTCCCAAGGGAGTATGAAAGTAGAACCATGAATGTGCAGACAGAAAGCATTAGAAACACTGTTGCTATGTATTTTGTTTACAAAGTAAGAAATTGATCTTGATTATTATTTTCTGTGCTGGCGTTTGCTGTTGTCCTCACCAAGTTGCGTCTCATACAGCCATAAATCAAGAATGAGGGGAGAGGGCATGTTCCAAAATTCAAGGTTGACAGTGACAGTCCTTCCTCTTTCCTTTGCTGTCTGCACACTGAGAAATATTGCAAATTATGTGTGCTAGGGTAAGTGGATACTCAGACTAAATTATGTAATTTAATAAAATTAACCCTCACAGAAGGTTACCTGAAAGAAAGTACTCTTAAAATGATGTCTTAAAACACAACAGAACCCAGCTACTTGAGAGGCTGAGGCAGGAGAATCTCCTAAGTTCAGGAGTTGGAGGTTACTGTGAGCTGTGACTCTATAGCACTCGACCAAAGGCAATAAAGTGAGACTGTCTCTAAAATAAAAAAATACACAATAGAAGATAAATAATGCAAGCTAAGGTGAACACGAGAAAGGCAGGGCTGGTAGTTCTCACATCGTCAGCTCTTTGTCAGCTATATTACAAGGTAGAATGATTTAGTCAAATCTGGCAAAAAGGTGGCCAAAAATACCTGAAATTCTCAAGAAGACTATTGAAAATATTGATCTATAGACCTACCATTCATTCTGTTTTCCTTAAATGTGTATGATCCTATGACATTAGCTAATAATATTAATAATATGAAACCATCATTGCCTAGCAAGATGTTCTAATATGTAGTATATTGTTTATTTCATTACTATCTCATAATTTCTCAATTTCTTTTTTATTGTGTCTTATAATGTACATGTATATCAATGTAATATACAAGTATATTACAAAGCATATGATTTGTAAATCAATGAACATCCTATATACTAGAGATATAGACTAAAAATTTGTATGGTGTACCACCCAGATCCTCTTTTAGGAATGATTTATTTTCCCAGTTTCTAGAAATACTGCCAGAAGATCGCCTTCTTTGAGGGTTGCCCTGCTCCAGATGACACCTTCTTCCATCGGTAGCCCACATCCAGTGACTGTTCAATGCAGGGGTATAAATGCCTCATCCTCTTGCCGCAACTCTGAAGGGCTGACGCAGATCTAGATTTCCTAGTGACCTTGAGTGGGATGAGGGCTTCATTGGCACTGCATTGCAGCTCACCTGCTCCCTCTGCGCATTCCTACTTCCTTCTCTCTTTCATAGGTATTAATCCCCAAATCTCTTCCTAAACAGTCTGCACACTAATCTCCACCTCAGAGTTTGCTTCCCAGGGAACGCAACCTACATCAATGGAGGTACATGTTTAAAAGTGTTTGGAAACCTTCAATCTATAAGCTGTCAACTCTTTCGTATTTAAAGAACTTTTTTTGATCTGACATGCCATTAACTTTTGAAGTAATCTGTGCTAGGAAAGAATGTTCATTCTCTATTTGATGAAGCTTATCAAAGTTACTCAGGTTTTCTATATAGCCTTACTGATGTTTTACCTGTAGTCCTGCCCCCCTCTGGCGATTGGGGTCAATTACCCTGATGTCACACGTTAAGAGCCTCTAGAGAACATCTACCACAGAGGATGGATTAAATAATCAAGGATGGGGACTACTTTCCTTGGCACAAATAGCCAGAAGTGACTGGGTGGCAGCTATCATTGAGGGGATTCTTACCATGTCTCTGGTAGGAGTATTTCCTCTCTGGGAAGCAGGACTTTTAGATCACAGAATGTTAGTTGTTCATACAGGAAACAAAATTCCCCAGGTAGGTCACTGGCAATGATGTAAGAGGGGTCACTTCTACTCTTTAGTTTCTACAACCCTGTATTCTATCTATCAGGAACATAGTATCATATAATGGCTATTGATTTAGAGTATGAACTGCTTCCTGGAGGATTGTATCATACCTTTCTGGGGTATCATCTCAAAATTGGCATCTCAAGGTATAGTCAAAGCTATATTCCATTGCTCTACTATGAAGCTAGTGGCTTCTGGGTGTTGTAGTGCATTATTGGACTAGGAGAGCCCATGGCTGTATGCCCACCTCTGTACCTCTTTTGTTCAAAAGTGTGTCCTTTGGTCTGATGCAGTAGTATACGTGCTCATGTGTCACTGATTGAGATTCTAAGTGCTTGGAAAATGGTGCTGAAACTCTGTAGTCAGGAAAGAAAACCCTGTATCTGAAATATGTCAATTCCAATCAAGATGGATCACAGATGCCTCCAGAGTAGAAGAGTTCTGATGTAATCAACTTACTAAAATACTTAGTGGTTGGTTGGTATCCTTGAGTGAGTACTCATTACTCTGTAATGCAGCCTTGGTCTCTAGCTACAAACTGTACACTCACCAACTAGGTTAGCATTGGTGAGTGGAAGCCCACTCTATTGGGCTCATGCATAGCCTCCACTCCTACAAATATACCTCCTGAATATACCAACAGCAGTGATTGGCTGATCTCATCCTACCTGGCCACTCCATCTACTTGATTATTTAATCCATCCTCTGTGGTAGATGTTCTCTAGAGGTTGTTAATGTGTGACACATACCTCTTTGCATGTCATGCCCATCCCATAGGTCCATCACTCAATTTCCCAGTTCTCACTGTATGCTGCCTTGCAATATTTCTTTTTCCAGGCCCTGAACAAACATCCAAGCAGTTTACCATTGCCCATAGGTTCTCACTCAAGCCACTTCTCAAAGTCTTTGGATCTCTTCTTCCTCCATCTGCCATGGCAGTTCTTGCAGTTGTGGTGGTCACTGAGTGTGTGGCATCATTTTCTCCAAGCTTTCAAGAGTCAATCTAGCTGTGGATTAGCAATGTCTCCTTGAGTGCCCAGGCATTGAATCCTGCATCACAATGAGTGTTTCCATATTGATAAACTCTACCTACCGAAGTTCACATTCTGCTTCCTTTGATCCAGAACCCTCAGTCCTTGAGGATATGAACCCTATTCTCCTTCAGGAGTCTCAGCACTTCCCTGGATGGTTTATTTCATGACTTAACTTAAATTATTGTTCTAGTGGCCAAGAGGGGGAGAGGTATGTATATTTTCTGAGCTGGGCATGTGCTGTCTTGCAAGGCAGAAGGCTTTGAATTATCTTTGAGTAAGTGGGGAGCACAAGAATTTAACAAGGAGGGGCAGCCCACTTCTACAGCCCCAAAGCATTCAGGGGAATCTCAGAATTTGAGATTTTCAAATTATTGGCCCAGAGTTTTCTATCACATGTCACAGGATCCCACTTCTTTTTTTTTTTCTTAATGTCTTTATCTTAATTTTATTTCTTTTGTTCCCAACATTTTTTTTAATTTCAGGTTAATATGAGGGTACAACTAGGTTACGATATTTGCATTTGTTAGGTAGAATCCCAATTGTAGTTGTGTCTTGCACCCAAAAGGTGTGCCATGTGCCTTTACATTGTGCCCCTTAAGTGGGAAAACATTCACTTCTTTTTAATCAAGGGCTTAACCTTGGCATAGTGGACTTGCCATGAGAATTTAATCTTCTCTAGAATTCCACTCTCCTTAATATTAGATCCTAGGCCTAACACTTTGCTTTTTATCCCCTATGACTACAGGAGATGAGTCTGTTATATGCTTCCAGGGAAGTCTTATGATGTTCACAGTTCATCTTACGTTAGTAATTAGTCACCTTCACACCTTTTATTGTATTTCTTTAGCACAGCAATAGCCCCCAGCAACAGCCATCTGGCTCCATGTAATTATAACTTTCTATAAACCTCTCAAATGCCTGAGATATTGCCCTCATTACCTTCTATTAGTAGTCCATCTCAACTTCTCTACTAGTAAACATTTTAACTTTTGCAGTTATAGCATGCCAGGGGTATCAGTACTCTACTTCCTACCAGGGATGATGTCCTCATTGTCAGTTGGCTGGTTGGTAATTCGGTTCCAAAATCCCCTTTTAGAGTTTGTTTCCTAGGACCACAACTGTTAGCAACTACCATAGACTAAGTTCTGTAGGAAAGAGACTTGAGGTAGAGATCCTGGAGGTAGAGACCTCCTTCCAGGCAGGAGTCTACTGGTGAATACACTTGCAAACAACAAGGAAATGAAGAAAGCAGGATTGAGCACAAAGAGAAGAACTCTGATACAGATGCTGCAGAGGCTCAGTGGCCCCAGGGGGAGCTTGGAAGTTTGGATAGTCCTTCAGAAATATATTGAATTAAGGCAAAGGGGCTGGGCCTTTGTACCCTGGTCATCATTGATTTGCTCTGGATGTGGGTTGTTCCTAGGGAGGGAAGCATGGCCTTAGACACACCTTTAGCTGGAGTCAGTATCCTTACAGGAACTCAGGTCCTTATCTTATCCTTAGGCCAGCAGCTAAGGGAATAAGTGCCTTGGTTCTGAAAAAGGGAATCCGGTTGATACACCACAGCACTCAACACAGAGCCCTGTCTTGTAAATATTCAGTATTGCTATTATCACTCTCATGGTATCATTATCTCCTGTTTTTGATATTCACTGTAAGAAACTCAGACTCCCATTCATCTCTCATCCTCTGGACTCTCATCCCTGTAGGGCATCTAATCTGATGCCTTATCTTCCTCAGCGCTCCCAAATCCTTCTTGAGTCTTCTAAAATTCATAGTTTGCAACAGCATCACCTCTAGCTTCAAAATGTTTGATGGACATTTCTATATCTTTATGGCTTCATTTCTTGTGGTCTGTAAGGAGGTCTTCAATGAATGGCCACATCAGCCAGATTCCGAGTAAAGCTAAGAAATAAAGTACAAAGCAACCATGGGGTCAATTTAGGTAAGTTAACTTCAGGGACTTGACACAATGCACCAGAGGATTAGACAGACCTCCCCATACAGTCACAGCAACACTGGACCACACTTCTATTCTCATTTATTCTCAAGCCTTCAGTTAACTACTTTAAAATAATTCCCTATGGCATGTAAGTTGTTGCAGGCCCTTTTTGGGAAATAGGTGAGGTATAATATAATTAGGAGAGAAAAGGAGATAAGATTCTCAAAAGCAGAAAAAGGATAATAGAATGTAACAGGTGCCAAATGAAACATGTAAAGTGTGAGTACTGGAATTCAGAGAAAGAGGTGGTCACTAAAAACTTAATGCCCACTAACCTCAAGGAAGCCATGCTACTCTATTTCCTTAGAACAGCGGTTCTCAACCTGTGGGTCGCGACCCACAGGAACTGTATAAAGGGCTGCAGCATTAGGAAGGTTGAGAATGACTGCCTTGGACCATTCATTCCCCTGTTCTTCTAGATGACTCTTTCATACCTTCTATTCTTCCAAATTCCATCACCTCCTTCTCTATTCTCCTTTTCAGCCGATGCCCTTTCTTCCTTCACTGAGAATATAGAAGCAATCAGAAGAGAGCTTCCACAAGTGCCCACCAACACACCTACCCACCTCCCTGCATCTGTGCTCGCACATTCTGCCTTCTCTCCTATTTCTGTAAATAAGCTATCTATGTGCCTATCAAAAATCAGCTCCCCCACTATATTCTAGATGCCATCTCCTTTCACCTACTCAACTACCCTCTTCCAGCAATTCTCTCCTCTTTTCTGATTCATCAACTTCTCTTTGTGGCTTCTTTCCAATCAGCATATAAACAAGCTGTAATTTCTTCTATCTTTAAAAAATTTTTTTGTTTAAATTTTTTTTCCCATCTTAAAAAAACCTGGATCCCATTTCCCCTTCCAGATACCACCTGCTCTTTTCTCTTCTTTTCTTCATAGCAAAATTCTATACTGATTATTCTCCTTGTTTCCCACTTCTTTCCTCCAATTCTCTCTTGAACCTACTCCAGTTAGGCTTTTATCCCACCACTCTATCAATATTGCCTTTGTCAGGATCACCAATGACACTTTCATTGCTGAATTCAATGATCAATTCCATGTTCTCACCAATAATTTATTCTTTCTGAAAAACCTTGCTTTGCTTGATTTTAGGATATCACCATTCCCTTGATTTCTTCTACCTCACGGGTCTTCTGAGTCTCCATTGCTGGTTCTCTATCTCCCCCACCTTTAAATGTTGGCAGGCCCAGGGTCCAGGCCTGGAACCTCTTCTCTATCTATATCTACTTCCTTGGTGACTTCATTTAGTTTCATGATTTTAAAGATCATCTACGTCCTGAAAATTTCTAAATTCCCACCTTCAACCTAGACCTCTCCCCTGTTTCTGTCTGTTTGGCATTTACATTTGTATGTCTAAGGGATATCTAAGGCTTATCATGTTCAAGTTGAGCCCTTGATATTCACCACCCCCAGCCCATCCTCCACCCCAAACAGAATTGTCCTGCAACTTGGCCTATTCTCAATAAATAGCACCTCCATCCTTAGCATCATCCTTTGCTCTTCTCTGTATCTCACTCTTCACATCTAGCGTATCAGGAAATCTTGGTGGTTCTACCTGTAAATATACTTGGAATACAAGTTCTTATCACTGCCTCCTCGGCTATTGCTGGGTACAACCTGTTATTATCTCTCATCTGAGGCAACAGAATCCTACCTGGACTCTCTAATTTAGCCCTTGTTTTATGATGGCTGTATCAACAGCCAGAGCAATTATTCTACTCAAAATAGAACAGTGGTTTCTGATTTTATTTAATATAAAAATGAGGGTCTTTACAAGTCCACAGGCCCTACGTGATCTAGATTCTAGCCCCGTTACCTCTCTGATCTCATCTATTTCTCTCTGTTTGGTTTGTTCTTCTCTAGCCAACCTGGCCTCCTTGGTTTCTCTGAACATGACAAGCAAACTCCCATCCCAGGGCCTTTGCACTTCTTAATTCTGCCTACTTGAAACTCATTTGCAGCTGTTACACAGTTTGCTCCTTTCTTTCTCTCCTTCTGCTTCAATGTCACTTTGTTAGACATTGAAGTAAGACCTTCTCTGACTATCTCATAGACAATAGCAACATTACCTTTCCCAGTATTTCTTATCTTCTTGACTTTGCAGTGTCTCTATGGCACAGTTACTAACTTTTGCCCTGTCTTCCCATCCCTAACTATAGAATACATGCTCTAATAATATTTTTCCTTCCATAAAAAATACTTACAAAGAACTAAAAATCAAATTATATTTCATTGTAAAAGTTACAAATACTCTTTTTGAGACAATACTATTGCATAAAAAGGAATACAAAATTCAAGAATATTTTTATTAGAATGCATGAATATTTGAAAATATAAGCCATTGCAGAAAATGTCTGGCCATACCACTAAATTTTCAGTTGCCCAGCTGTTCCTCAGAAATACCTTATAATTTAGACCCTATTTTGTAAAATAGAACAAACTTGATGAAGGGCAATAGAAATAAATCACTTCTAAGAACTGAGCTTATTGAATGTGGTTTTTCCTGCAATCCCCACCAGATGGTGCTGCTGAGAAGTTTTTTTAAAAATTCCAAGTTGAGGGTCCACTTAAGGATGGAATATCTCTATGTTCAACAGTGGTTCTTTAATAACATTTGTTTTTGTTACTTTAGATGAAAGATTCTCTGGGATGTTAGAGCTTGTATTTGGGTGATATGTGGGTCACTTTCATCAATAATAGGCAATATCAGTAGGAGGAAATTGGAGATAGAATTTCAGCTGTGACAGCATTTGAAATTAGTAGACTTCCAGTGATCATTATGTACTTGGCTTCCCAGACTTAACAAATTATGTAAGAGGCACATAATTTTCTTGTAGCTCTTGCTCAACCTACACGAGTGAGCAAAATAATACCATTTCAATTAAAAAAAAACCAATTGCTTATTTTTCTGTGCTTCAAGAAAAGCTCGCTTTATTAATTCTTTAAAATGTGGGCAAGAATTTAAAAAATAATAATTTAACAATTGGATTTATGGTTCTTTCTACACATTTTTCTATTAGACACTAAATTCAGGATTTTTTTCAGTGTGTAATACAGACTGTACATCAATGTAATCGTATGAGCCGTTCATAAAATACAGCAATTAGTCCACTTGACTATATCCTCAGAGCCACTAATTTTGATGGAGAAAACACGCTGGATATAGATAGTCAGATTCTATAATTTTCTACATATTTGAGGATTTCATGGAAATTTGAGTGTCAGTGACCTCCTTTATGTTACCCTCTGTGGCAATGGAGTCCTGCCATGAAATAGCCATTATACTTTTTCTTTTAGATTAAATTTCAGCTTCTTTACCTTTTACATGTTGATTCTATTTTCTATCTTTTAATCATTATTGTTACCTTCTAGTGTTACCAGAATTGAGAAGAGAAAAAGGAAGGGATCATTTACATAATCATTTGCCTAATCATGTGCATTTATTTGCATAAATTACACATCTATTTGAGAGAATGAGAGGCAGACCCAGAGAGAGAGAAGAGCCTGGGTGGGGGTTGGGACTTCACAGAGGTCCTTCAGGGACCTCCCTTCAGGGAGATGGGAATCCGGGATGACAGCATCTAGGGAGTCACAAGAATGAGAAGAGCAGACATCTGGGCTTAAGGGCACTGGGGACTGTGGGAGAGTGTGGACCATGAGCATGTCCTTGGAGAGAGCAAAAGAAGGAAGCAAAGCAGGCGGCGTAAACAAACTCAGTGTGCTTCCTTTTCCTTTTCTCTGCAGCTGATGTTCCACTTCCCAGTGCCTCAGCCTGGACATGGGGCTAGCAGGACCTCTGTGCAGGGGATCAGCAGCTGTTCTGCTGGGCTGTTGGCAGAGAGCATCTCCAGTACAGAAGTCCCTTTCTTCTTCTTTGGAGGGAACGGGAAGTGGCTGAGTGAAACCTTGTTTCAGCCTTTCCATCCCCCAGTTATCAGAGGGAAGCCTGCTCTGTGTACCAGTCTGTCTCCTATTCCTGAGGGCCCTGGGCCAGAGGAAAACACAAAGAGAAATAAGCCCTGCACAGGGCCTTCTCTTACTTCTGTGGGGTCAGGCAAGCTGGCAGCACTAGTGCACATCCTCAGGCGAGGGACTGGCTTACACAGAAAGGGCAGCTTGGTCTGATGCCCCAGACTCATTTGTTTCTGTGCCTCTAGTTAGAATAGTTA
Organism: Galagoides demidoff; assembly: GCA_963574575.1. NCBI lineage: Eukaryota > Metazoa > Chordata > Mammalia > Primates > Galagidae > Galagoides > Galagoides demidoff. The sequence continues at coordinate 12,322 of CAUYQV010050419.1, forward strand.
GAACAGTAATTGCCAAACTTTTAAAGTCATACCCTTTATTTAGTTAAAGAGAGAGATAGAGAGACAAGGAGAGGATGCACCTTCTCATGTGGTTACACCTTAACATATGCACAATAATAATCTTTGTCTTTGTCACAGAGCAAAACATAGTGCTTACTATTGCAGGGCACAGATCTAACTATTCCATGTGTATTAACTCATTTGATTTTCACAATAACCCTATTCAATAGGTATTATTATAGGTATTCAATAGGCATTCAATATAACAATATAATGGGAATGATATTGAATAATACCTTTTTAATAGATGTTACAGTGTTATTATTTCCACTTTACAGATGAGGAAACTGAAAAATGGAAGGATTACTTTCTCAAGGACACATAGAGTGAAACCCAAGATTTTAACCTGTGCAATGTGGTCTCAGAGTCTTAATGCTTTTAATTATTACGCTGTACAATTAGTACTTATTTATAGATCACATACATATTCTACTATGAAAATATATACTGTATGAAATATAAATGTATGTGGACACTTTAAAAGGCAATGGTAAATACAAACAGAATTTCTGACTTTGTCTTCCTTCACCCTTAGTGATTGTCTTGTAATCCTAAATTTTGGAAGCATTATTTGATAATTTAAAGCCTTGTGGAAAGAGGCCCATCACAACAGGCTCAGAGAATAGAGGCTGTACAACTTCACCACTAATACAGTAGGATTCCATCATTTTCCAGCACCATGATCCCTTTTTTTTTTTTTTTTTTGAGACAGAGTCTCACTTTGTCAGCCTCAGTAGAGTGCTATGGTGTCATAGCTCACAGCAACCTCCAGCTCCTGGGCTCAAGGGATTCTCTTGCCTCAGTCTTCCAAGTAGCTGGGACTAAAGGTGCCTGTCACAGTGCCCGGCTATTTTTAGAGGTGGGAGAGTTCTCACTCTGGCTCTGGTTGTTCTCGAACCTGTGAGCTCATGTGATCCACCTGCCTCGGCCTCCCATAGTACTGGGATTACAGGCGTGAGGCACCGCGCCCGGCCCATGATCCCTTTTTAACATAAAAAATTTTTTGCGGGTGCTCATGTAAGAGTTGTACCTTTAATATGTGTTGATTGAAGAAGGACACTGTGATTAGGGCTATCAAGGCAAGCGAATCACGGGGTACATGTGAACTGCTGAGGCAGGCTCTGGGCCAGGCGCCAGAGCAAGGGTATAAGGAAAAGCGAAAGTGATCACACTAGGTATTCAGCCTCATAGGGGCAGGGGAGGTGGGGTATGTGGGAGGGGGAGCATTGAGAGGGATGCCAGGATGCTTCTTGGCTCCCGTGGGCTCTGAATAGCTGCACCTCTTATCAGCTCTTGTCAGACTCAGACTTATATTCATCTCTCAGATGTGCTCTAAATAACATCTTACACTGGTGGTTCTCAACACTGGCTGCACAGGAGAATCAAACGGGGAATTCTGAAAACATACAAACCCAGGAATTCCGACTTATTTGGCTTTGGGTGGGGTGGGGGTAAGCGGTGTTTTTACTCACTCTCCAGGAGATGCCAATGTGCAGTCAGGGAGGAGGACCACTGCCTAAATTAGTATGTACGGTTTCAGTAGGACAGACAATGATCCCAAAACTACTGTGGGCCAGACACTGTGCTTGGAACAAAGATACCTTAGAGCTCTGTCTCTGGTGCAGAAGGAATTTACACCCTTGTCTAGGTGAAATGTACAGGCTGCCATGATGCTGGGAAAAGCTTTGTGTTCAGCTAGAATGTGTCAAGGAAGGCTTCCCAGAGTTACGTAAGTCATAAATAATAAAGTAATTATTCAGATGAGGAGAGAAAGCAGGGAGGGTGGCCCAGACAAAAGAAACATGAAATTTGGGATTAATAGAGAAAAACACACGTGCACGCACACACACACACACTGAGGCAATGAGCATTCATCAGGTAGTTTGTAGGGGTAAAGAGGATTTTGGACCACTGGGCAGACTGAAGGAGTCTATGATTGGTTAGAAAAGTGCCAAGTGATCAGCCCCTGTGAGCAGAGGTGGATGGCTTGTCTGGAAGGGCAAGCCCATCCAACCTATAGAAAGCTCCTCTGGGCCTTCAGCTGGAGGAGCGACCACAGGGCTCCGGAAAAACCATGCCGAAGAGACTGATAGAATGGGGAAGGGGACTTCTTTTGCTCCCAGACACTCTTCTGGAAGGGCTGTGACAAATGGAGAGTGAGATTATGGGCCATCCTGACTTTTAGTCCATCACTCCACTGGCCTGGCACCCTTCTTCCCAAAGCCACCTCATTTAGGCGCTCAGCAGTTTGTCTTTACTCCCAATAACATGTTTTGTTTGAATGTCTTATTTTGTCTTTTCTTTTTTACATTTTGTGAACATCCATCTTGTCTATGATAATATCCTTCATGCTTCTATGATCAGAAATTTGTTTCCTTACTATCACTGGGAAAAACATGTTTTTCTGATCTGTATTTCTAGATCATTTGGTTTATATTTAATGCTTTGACTCATGACAAGAACTATTTACTATGTTCCTGGCCTTATATTTAATGTTTTATATATGAGGCATGACAATTAAGTTCAGGAACTCATCCTAGTAAAAGTGCTACATACCTCATTGCTAAATATCACTATGGTCACCTTTGAAGTACTCCCCTTAGGAAGCTGTGCACTGACGTCAGCACCTAGTCCACTCTTCAAACCAGTGTGGGAACTCTTTGTCTGGAGTGGCCATCAAAGTTGTCTTTGTGTTACCTAGATGTCCTGAATGTCATCAAAATGTCTTCCTTTCAATATTTCCTTTATCTTCAGGTAAAGAAAAAAGTCACTGAGGGCCAGATCAGATGAGTAGAAACTGTATCTGATACAGTTATTTGTTCACTGTTTAAAAACTTCCTCACAGTCAGTGCCATGCAAGCTGGTGCACTGTTGAAATGCAAGAGCCATGAGTTGTTGGCTCATGAGTTGCAAGAGCCAAGATTTTCAGTTAAAATATTCATAACTTTTCCTCTAACAGTGTTTACTCGGTCCACTATGCTTCTTACAGTCAGCTGATGATTTTGATGCACAATTTGGCAAATGTTTTTGTCAGTTCTGCTCATTACTGGCTGCCCTGACCTTTCTCCATCAGTGATGTTTTCTCCCCCCCCAGGAAAACATTTAATCATTTGTACACTGCCATTTTCTTCATGGCATTATCCCCATAAACTTGGACTAACATATCCCTGATTTCACTTCCCCTCCTGTCATGTTTAACAAGAAATTTAATGTTTGTTTGTCACTCTAATTCAAGTCCAACATTCTCATGATAGAACACAAAAACACACAGCAATAGTAATGAACACCACTCAGCAAGACACTGCCCCAGATCCCTGCGAACACAGCTGTGAGACGCTGGTATGCCAGGGCTGTGAAACTTTACTGAGTTCTTTGTACAGTGCTGCCAACATAAGCACATGGGGGCAAGACCATGAATTTAATTGTCAGGCCTCAAATGTCATCTAAATGATTCTTCAAGACTACCCTCAAAATAGGTATTATACATCCCATTTTAGCCATAAGGAAACAGAGACATAGAAATTTTAAAGAACTTGCCAAAGACTATCTGATTCTGAAGTATACTATGTACTTAGCTTCTCTCTCTCTCTGTTTCTCTCCCTCTCTTCTCTCTCTCTCTCCACAGTATTTAGTATCAAAATTTCCTCTATCTGTATGTATAGGAATAATATTCTTTTAAATGCTAAATCTACTAAGTGCTATGTTCTTCTAATTTTATTAATTTATATTCTTTCTTCTTGTTTGGTTGAAATAGTCTTTTGCAAAAAATAGCTTTTCTCTTTTACTTTTTCTATACACCAACCTGGTTTTCTTGATTTTATGTGTGTATATTCTTATTCCATTTGTCCTACTCTAGACTCATGGCTTTTCCCCCTGCTAAATATTTTAGGTAGAGTTTTAGTTCAGTATCCTATCGTTTTTAATTTTAAAAAAGTGTTCAGATCTTTTCCTCCAATAAGTATGATAATGTGATGTTTAAGTACACGGGCTCTGGAGTCAGGCTGCTTAGATTAAAATCCTAGCTTCAAACCTTACTAGCTGTGCTGCCTTGGACAAGTTACTCAACCTCTTTGTGCCTCCAGCTTCCTTATCTCTAAAATAGGGGTGGTTACTAGCACCTACCTAATAGATCATTTTTGTGAAAACTATATGAGGTAGTGTGAGCTTTTAACATAGTACTTGGCACATAGTAAGCTGTTAACAAATTTTAGTGTGTTCATTATCATTGACATTCTTTTTAATTAGAATGTAAAAGTTACTTAGTTTCTTCTGTAGTAGTCCTCAGAGGGAGGATGTATTTCTGGTGAGTGTCAGGATAAAAGAAAAGCCTTGACCTTGAGGGCTGGTCTCTGAGTGAGGGGTGGAAAAGGGTCTATGGTCTCCAAGCTGACACCGTTGGTTAACAGCTGCAAAACCGCATGAACTGCTTTCAAGAACAGGCCCTTGGTCAACTGTAACACAGGCAACATTCCAGGTCATTACTGCTTCGGTTCTTTCTGCTGTTCCCTTCACCTCTTCCTTCTCCTTACCAGCCTCTCACCTCCATCTCTGGCACCTTTTCTGCCTCAGCTCAAATCCAAATGAATCACCATCAAGGTATACATGATTAATAAGATACCATTTCTATTTTGTTTGAATTTAACAGTTGATATAGTTTTAAGACAAATTTAACTTTCATGTGGATTTTTCAGGCACAGTAAAATGAAGCATTAGGTTTTTGTTTTGTTTTTTTTGGATAGAGGTAGATTGGGTAGGGGTTTTTCTTGAGTACCCATATAGGCACCCTCTTATTCATCAATGTAGTCCTAGCCTACTATCAACACCAGACAGTTAACTTAAATTTTTGTTATGGGCCAAAGTAAGACAGTTACAAAGAGAGCGGAAAGAAATCTCTAAATTAGTATCTGTAGGAAAAGCATGGTGGTTCTAGGAGAAAAAGAAAATTTTAACCATTCTTCTCAGCCATGCTTACCTCAGATCATATTTCTTCCTAGTTCCCTACTCCATGAAGAAGAAGTTTTTAATTGGAATGATTCGAGTGCAAGAAATTGATTGGACTATGGAGTAGATAGTATTTTCCAAAAATGTCTCATCTCTGGTGCTCTTTTTAAGATGTGATGCTGACATGCTTTCATCATGGGGAGGGGAGTGTCTCTGTTCTCTCCCTCTGAACCTATGCTCACCTTTGTAACTGCCCCCAACCAATTGAATGTTGAGGCATGCTACATGATTTCTGAAGCTGGGCCTTATAAGTTAACATGAAGGCCAGGTGCAGTGGCTCATGCCTATAATCCTAGCACTCTGGGAGGCTGAGGAGGGTGGATTGCCTGAGCTCACGAGTTCAAGATCAGACTGAGCAAGAGCAAGACTCCATCTCTAAAAATACCCGAGTGTTGTGGTAGGTGCCAGTAGTCCCAACTACTTGGGAGGCAAGAGAATCGCTTGAGCCCAAGATTTGGAAGTTTCTATGAGCTATGATGCTATGGTACTCAACCAAGGGTGACAAAGTGAGAAAAAAAAAAAAAAGAAAAAGTTAACATGACTTTCACTTGGTTTTCTCTCCAGCCCCTTCTATGTTTTAAGGAAGCCACATAAAGGGGCCACAAGTGGATGTGCAGAAACCACTAGGCAGGTGAGTGAATACTCCTTCAGGCAGCTCCAGCTCCCAGTCCTTGAGTCTTCCAGCTGAGACCCCAGACATTGTAGAGCAGGGGGAAAAAAAAAGCCATCTTTGCTATATGCCCTGTCTGAATTCCTGACCCACAGAAACTGCAAGACATAATACATCATCTTGTATACCATTAACTTTTGGAGTGATTTGTTATGCAACACCAGGTAAATAATACAGGCTACGTAGTATTGAGCAAACCCCTTTGGTCCTCCCTTGCACTTGTGTCATTTCTAGGTGGGTCTAGGTGGGTGTGAGTAAATAAGCGATGGCCTGCTGTATAATCCTGAGCATACACTTTGCCTATTTCTTAGACTTCTTTTTCTTTGTATATGGTCAGAGAGACTCCAAGAGGTAGAAGACCTCACTTCCTTTTTCAACAAAGAGTTCTACATTGGGTATGGTGTGTAGACCAGCTTAATAAAGAGGTGAGTAGTATCTCGTTTCACAATCTATGATTATTCGTTACGCTTAGCTTCCTTTTAGCCTAGTGGGAAAGGGAGAGGGGAATGGCAAACGGATTAGGATGCTGCTGGGCCTTGACGCTAACAGCATAGATGCAAAACATCTCTGTAATAACCAACAATGGGCAGAGTGAAAAGGAGTAATCGAGGTTTAAAATGCATAAAAGCATAAGGGAGTCTTATGCTGGCCTTGGGATCACTAAACGTGGACTCTCTTTCCTTCTCCCTGGGGAACAGATGGTGAAATGTGTAGTTTTATCGCCTTGGGCAAATAACCTTATCACCTTTCTGTGACTCCACTTTCCTGAATAATAAAAGGGGCAGTTTACTTAACCAATCCTGTTAGTCTAGGAATCCACAAATCTCTTCTCTCAGTCACGTTCAAAGCTATTTACACCTTCAGCTTTGGAAGGAACATATGCATTTAGATACTCATGGGAGAATTGAGGAGGATGGGTAGTCCCCAGCTCTGTGCCTCCCAATAATCACACAATAGCTGCCAGGGGGCTCTGCTCTTTCCGTGGAGTAGAGGAAACTCTCAGGAGAACAGAAGCCAGTGAGGAAGCAGCAGCTTTGGCTCTGTCCTCACTTCATCCAGCTGCACTGGTCCTGCTCTGGACAGGAGTAACAATAATGCCTCCAAATCCCACGCAGGTATATACCCAGGCTGAGTAGCCGTGAGTAGCAGAGAAAGAGAACAAACCTTATTCTTGCTCTTTGAAGCCAGATCAGGAAGGGATTCCTTTCCCAGATATCTATATAAAGAACCTAATGCAGTCATCATTGACATCGTGTTTGGAGCTAACTGCACTAATAGTTCCTTGAAACTGGGGCTATGGTGGAAGGGAGAGGGACTCTTAGAAGAAGCTTCTGGCTTTATTCTGGACGTATGTCATCCTCCTGCAAATAATTTCATACTGACTTTTAGAATAATAGGATCTTATTTTTGTTGTGCCCAGACCTTCCCACCCTCCACTGGACACACACTCACAGGGGCACTATACGGATGCCCCCTTGCCTGCAACCCTTCTATAGAGGGAAATTGTCCACCCATAGCTCACGCTTGCAGTTTAGATGGCCTTTATTTACATCACGTGACTTCCTTCCTTTTCCTTCAACTGCAGATCTCTGTTAAGATAATTGTTGAAACAAATTCTTAGAAATTTAAACTGGGGGGGAAGAAGAAAAAGTTAAGTCATATCAAGAAATGAATCAGAAAGGATCAACAGTGGAAAAGAATAGGTAGAGTTAGAATTATAAGGTCAAAGCAAAAGGAAGCAGATACTGTGAAAAAGGAGAAGCTATAAAGCAGAAAATAAGACAAAATAAGAAGAATAAGTGTGTTGGTGATATGAGGCACAACCACATGGGTAACAGCGAAATCACATTTCTGGAGCACACCATGAAGCTCCGTTAATTTCTGTTGTCTTCAGTGCCAGGGATGCCTTGGATCCAACCCCACTTCCTGGAGGCCTGGATGTACTATGACTTCTATTCTTGTAGCCTCTTATTATGCCAGGTGCCTCCTGATGTTACACTTCCCATCACTTGATGTACCCACAACCAAAAGATAGATGCACATACACATGCACACACCCCTCCTGGACACCGAGTACTGAGAGCTCTGGCGTGGGCGCTGCTCCAGCATGCCTCTCCTGCTCCCTGAATAGAACGAAAGGATGTTCATTCTGTGCTGGGGTCTCATCTCCTTTAACGGGAGAGAATGGCCTTTAATTATTTCACTATCATAATGTCAGCTACCACTTCTCAAGCACCTATTCTGTGCCAGAAACTGTTCTTGGCATTTAACAATCATTGTCTCATTTAATCACAATGGCCCTAATAAAAATTGGAATTATTAGCCTCTTTTGCAGCTGAAGAAAGGCAGGCCTCAGGCCTTCACTAACTGTTGGCCAGAGAGATGGGTTCCTCACCGTGTGGGACTCTCCATAGGGCCACTCAGAACATGGCAGTGGGCTTCCCCCAGAATAATGTCTCTGAAGGAGAGAGAGGCCAACAAAGTCACATTCTTTGTAACCTGATCTTGAGAGCAACTCCCATCACTGGAGACCCTAGTCCAGTCCATGGAGGAGGGAATTGACAGAAGAGCATGAACACCAGGAGGTGGTGATGCTGGGGGGCATCTTAGAGGCTGCCTGCCATAATCTCCCACCTCCTGGAACAGGGCTTTTGCTCTGGTCTGGTGGGGATTACAAACAAATGGGGCTCTAGTCTTCCCTACCAACATGTATCAGCCTCAAATGGGGCAGCTGGACTTTACAAATCTGTTTCATTCATCTTTTCAGGTAAGTATTTCCATTGAAGAAAGTGTTCTTAGCCGAAAGATGCATAACAAGTACAGATTTAGAGGACTAAATCTGCTTGGCTTTTCGTGGGCCCTTGCCTACCAATTCCACCTCTTGATTGATTACTCCTTCAGGTCCATGTTACTTTAAAGCAAGACAGAACAGCCTCTGCCTTCCTTACCACAGACTTGCTGTTCTCCCTCCCATAGACCTCAGCCCCAGCTTGCCTGCATCACCAGTGCTAACTCATCCTTTCTGGGAAATGTTTTTTGATGGCTCCAGGAAGACATGTGTTTCTCCTTTATTCTCCTACCGTGCTTTGTTTAAACCTCTCAATCAAAGCAATTACCTTTTGTTTTCTTATGGTTGGTTTATGTTTCCCCTCTAAATTATCTCTAGTATTCAGCACAGGGCCTGGCACACAGAAGACCTTCAACAGCCATTTGTGAAATGGATAAATGAGCCCAGTATTGTGAGCTGGACGCCCCTGAGTGCTCGGGGCCCTGGATGTGGTGGGAGTGCTGACTGCAGGCTAGCATCTTCATGGGTGGCACATGGTACCTCAAGCAGCCTCATTTATAATCCATGAACCAGTTACTGTGTTCCAGATTGCTCTCCACTGTCATTTAGCCTTTAGCTACTTACTGAAATGAACCAAAGTTGAATTATTTTCATTGTTAATCATCAAAATAAAAAGACTTTTTTTAAAAATGAAAATGGTAGAATGGGTGTTATCCTACCATTCAAAGAAGCCAGACTGTTCTAATTTCCAAATTATGAGAGGTTCGTTGGTTCCAGAAGTAGGTGTGGACTGTCAGAGCATAAAGAATGAGTTGCGTGTGTGGAGCACAAAATCGACCTGGTCCTGCCTCTCTCAGTGCCACATCGCATCACTCAGAAGCAGCTTCGTGCTTACTGGTCCAGATGAGCATGAATGCCCAGGGTGTTTACTGAGGCCCACAGAGGTCAGATTGTTGGGGAGGTTAATGACTGGCCCTTTTTACCCTTCTCTTCTATGTTTAAAACCATATGTTTAAAATCTAGAAGTTTATTTTTCCACTAAAAATTTTCATGAATAAAAATATTTCTCTAGTTGATAAAACAAATTGACACAAAACGGTCGTGTCTCTTTCAAAGAGCAGCTGAGGGATAGAATGGTGAGTTTAAAAAATCCTATTAAGGTGATCCACAAATATCAACCGTTTCTACCACTTAAAAAATACAAAAAATGTTGTGTTGGACTGGCTGGGGGCCCACCTGACTCTCCTTTGCCTTTCCTGGTTAGGGAGGGGCTGTGACTGTTTTTCTACAGTGGATCTGTCATTCTTGCAATGTGCTGCAAAGTTCCTCTTTGAGTCTGTCCTTGTTATGGCCTGGGTTGCTACAGACGTAAGACATTCAGTGTGATTATAAATCAGGTTTTAAAGGTAGGCTGCTTTTTAATTTCAATGGCTTCAAGGCAATCTCCTCATTTTGAGGGTCTAAGATTTAAAAAAAAGGATGCTTTGCCCTTCCATGCTGTTTGTGAATTTTCAGTCATAAATCTTTTTTTTTTTTTTTTTGAGGCAAAGTTTCACTCTATTGCCCCAGGCTAGAGTGCTAGTCTGTCATAACTCACAGCAACCTCCAACTCTTGGGCTCAAGCAATCCCTTTCCTCAGCTTCCCGAGTAGCTGAGACTATAGGCATACGCCACCATGCCCTGCTACTTTTTGTATTTTTACTAGAGACAGGGTCTCCCTCGTGTTTAGGCTGGTTTTAAATTCCTGATCTCAGGGGATCCACCTGCCTCTACCTCTAAGAGTGCTAGGATTACAGGTGTGAGCCACCGGCCTAGTCATAAAACTTTTAATGTGTCCATTCAAAATTATTTGTTGGGTATCTTCTATGCACCCAACACAAGGCTAGGCACTAGGACTACACACTACTAGTAGCCTCACTACTAGGGGTAGCTAGTGACAGGCACAGAGAGTTCTGAAGTACGTAGGGGAGAGTAACTAGGAAGAGGTTTCAGGTACCATTTAGCTAAAACTTGCAGGAAAGGAAGGATTTCTCATACAGAAAGGGGGTTGGGCAATTCAGGGAAAAGAGGACAGAATGAAGAAGGCACAGATCCAGGCACGAGCGGGCAGTACATGTCCCTCGTCCCTTGGGAAACAAAGCAGTAATCCAGGGAGGTTGCAGATTTGGAGGCATAGGGAAGAATAGCTGGAGAGGGGGTTGGGAGTGCTTCCTGCATCCTACAGAGGAGCTTCATTTTTCCAATAGGCAGTGAGAAGCATCAAAGGGTGTGTGTGTGTGTGTTTTGTTTTTTGGGGTTTTTTTTTGAGACAGAATCTCACTTCACTGCCTGGACTGCAGTGCAGTGCCATCATCATTGCTCACTGTGACCTCAAACACATGAGCTCAAGTGATCCTCCTGCCACATTGTCCTGAGTAGGCAGGACTATGGGCACATGCTGCCACATCCAGCCAATTTTTGATATTTTTTATAGAGATGGGATCTTAGTGTTAAGGCTGCTCTTGAACTCCTGGCCTCAAGTGATCCTGCTGCCTTGGCCTCCCAAAGTGCTATGATTACAAGCATGAGCCATTTGCACCTGGCCATATCAAAGGGTTTTTAAACTCAGGTATGATGTGATCATATTTATGCTTTCGAGAGATCTCTTCTCAGCATTGTGAGGGAAGGAACGGAGCAAAGAAAGTCTATGGACACAGGGGCGTTCAGAAGGACCGGGAAGAGAGGGATTACTATTTGCTGAGCAACATGCTAGATACTGGGCTTGGCTCAGAACACATATTACTGTATTTAGTGTTCACAGGAAGTGAATGAGGTAGGAATTATAATTCTCATTTAAGAGATAAGGCTAAATAACTTGGCAAAAATGGCCCTGCAGTGGTAGTGGGAGCTGAGCTTCAATTCCATTCTGTCTGATTCCAAAGCTGCGATTCTTTGCTTTACAATAGAGGGGAGGATGAGGGTCTGACTATGCTGGGAGCAATGCCAAAGAGTCATCCTCCCTCCCCACAGAAGACTCTTAATTTAGTTGCACCTCATTTGGAAGCTTCTCCATCCACTTCATCATTCTAATTGCTTTAATATGACAAATTGACCAATTACTAGCAGGTTATTTATAACCATGGTGGAATTAGTTGCTTGGTTCAATCAAGCAACAAAAAAGTAACTGGATTGTAATGACTCGATTTATCAAAATATTCAGAATGGTTGGTGTGCATAGACACAACTCTTATTCACGTTGGACAAATATGTGTAATACAATAGAGGATATCTGATAGTCACGAATGACATCTGAACCAAAAGGATTCTAACTCTAGGTCTATATCCAAGTAGACAAGTCATAGCTTTGAGTATTAAAAGATGGGTTGGAAAACCTTCTGGGATTTGTTGTTTATAAATAAACAGAAGCTCAGAAGGTATATAAGATTTATCAAGGTCTCCCAGCCAGAAAATGATAGAGCTTAGACTTGAAACATTTGTATTGTTCTGATGCCAGGTCCTAGAGAACTTTTCCTACCATCTCTGCTGGACTGTGACATGGAGTGAGTTACTTAGTCTCCGAATCCTCAGTTACTTTGTCTACAATGCAAGAGGATTAGGGAATGTATCACTCAGTTTTGCTATGTACTATACCACCCCAAACTTAGCAGCGTAAAACAACCACCATTTTATGTGGGCTGTGATTCTGTGGTTCATCCTGGTGGCTATTCTGGTCTAGACTGGCTCGGCAGATCTCTGTGGACTCTCTCTTGCTTCTGTGATTAGCTGGTGGTCTAGCGTGATCTATGTACCTTCATTCTCCTCCAGAGAGCATTTCATCCTCCAGCAGACCTGCTTAGGTGATTTCAGGCTTCCAAGCACAGAAAAAAAGGACAAATCCCAATAAGCATACTCTTGGCAAATCTTTACTGTTACTCAAACAACATCTTTGCTGTTCTCTCATTGACTAAAGCAAGTCAGATGGTGTAGCATGAAGCTCCTGCAATGGCTCCAAATGAATCCTGCCTGGCGGCATTCCTGCCCTGGGTAATCCCCTGCTCTTGTATGGGGCTGGAACTAGAGACTTTCTTCTAGTGGACAGAACATGACAAAAGTGATGGGCTATCTCTTCTAAGATAAGGTTATAAAAGATTGGGGTGTTCTTTCTGACTCTTCTTTTTTTTTTTTTTTTAGACAAAGTCTTACTCTGTCGCCCTTGATAGAGTGCTGTGCTGTCACAGCTCACAGCAACCTCCAACTCTTGGGCTTAAGCGATCCTCTTGCCTTTGTCTCCTGAGTAGCTGGGGCTACAGGTGCCCGCCACAATGCCTGGCTATTTTTTGTTGCCACTGCTGTTTTAGCTTGCTGGGGTTAGGTTCGAACCCATCACCCTTGGTATATGGGGCTGGCTCCCTACCCACTGAGCCACAGGTGCCGCCCCTCTGACTCTTCTTGAAGAGATGCTTGCTCTGATAAAGCAAGCTGCCATGCATCAACTGTTCTATGAAGAGGCCCATGAAGAGGCCAAACAGCCACTGAAGAGCAGCTCCTTAAGGAACTGAATCTTGCCAATAACCAGTGAGTGAGTGAACTTGGAAGTAGATCTTTCCCCAGATGAACCCTTAGATGAGAATGCAGCCCTGACCCACACCTTCATTTTAGCCTTGTGAGAGCCTTTGAAACTGAGGACCGAGGCAGGGGTTCTGACCCACAGAGACTGTGTGTTGTTTTAATTTGGGGATAATTTGGCACAGTGCAATAGATAACTAATACTCACAGCTAAGCTCAGAGCACCAGTGTGGAAGGGGACCATGCAAGAGTGTGGTTACACGAAAAGCAATTATTTACATGTTTGCAAATAATTTACCAAAGATAAGCTTATTCCAGTCTTTTGGAGTCTGAGGTGGAATTATTTTCACTATCTCAAAAATTATTTATTGTCTGTGCTAAGTACTGATGAGTAAGACAGAGGCCATATTCCTGCCCTCAAGAAGCATAGTTTGTGTTAGGAGAAGAGGACAGAGAAAGACATTGATTCAACAATCCCTTCTTTAATTATGTTTAAAATTGGGGTAAGTGATATGAAGAGAGAGTGTGTATAACTTAGTATGGACTGGTCAGAGAAAGCTTCTTGCCAAAAAGCAGGCAAGGGATAAAGAGGGGGAAAGGGGAAAAGTCCAGGTGGAGGGAGTGGCATTCTTAAAGGGCGGCTGGAGAGGGGGTCAACAGCTATGGGGCAAGTTCGTATTTATGATCAAACTGTATACTTTTATGAGATAGTGGTATTACAGGTTATAGTTTTTTTAAAAGTTCCTTTAGAGATACATACCAAAACACTTATGAATGAAACTATCTGATGTGTCTGAGATTTGCTTCAAAATAATCCAGTGTCAGGGCAGGGGTCTGGAGTGGGTGGAGCTATAGCTGAAACAAGATTTTCTAGATGAGTTAATAATTATTGAAACCAGGTGATGGGTACATGAGGATTCATTATACAAGTCTCTTTACTTCTATAGCTTTTGGAAATTTTCATAATAAAGCTATTAGAAATTATAGAATGATGCCTCAAGCATTGTGAAAGTGATCCATGTACATGGGTCACTACAAAAGTTTTGAGACAGACTGTGGCCTTATTTCGCTTCCAACACAGTTGACAGTGTCCTTTCTGGTTCATCCATGCAAGTTTCAACCTGCTGGGCTTATGAGTGTTGGTGTTGCTAGGAGGTATTCATTTGTTTTCACCTGTGCAGATTTTATGTTGCTTAAATTTTGTGTATCTCAAAACATTCGTAATGACCTGGATAACCAAAACTCTTTGGAACTCTGTAATACTTTTTAAAAAAAAATCCCAATAGCACATCCTAAAAGCTGTGTATACTGTATATGTTTGAGAGCTCGCAGCACTTACCTCCTCCTGCTCCCTGGAAGTTAATCATATCTTTAGGGCAAGGGGATAAAATGAGTTTCATGGTATTGAAAAATGTAAAGGAATCTCAGCCTCAAATCATGTGACTAGCATAAAATGGGGTGTTTGGGTAATTTACCTTGCCTCCTGGGTGAAGTGCTATATTTCATTCTTTCTTACGCTCATTTTTTCCCTGGCTGACATGGTATGTTTCATACATAGTGGAATCTTATGACATGGTTCACCCTAGAGTGAAAGCCACAGAAGGATCCTATTCAAGTATTAGTTACTGAAATACTGAGAAGGTTCTGTTATAAGGCCTTCTGTGATCTGGACAGTATTAGAGTGAGTTTCTAAGTTGAGGGAAGAGAAAAATAGGGTTGAACTGTTGGAAATTCCCCTTTGGAAAGTTCTTAGTTGGATTGCTACAGTAGTAAGGGAGTATGGATTTCTTTGATTAAGTTTTCTCTGCCTTTTACTCACGCTAGTCTGAGATGGGTCAGACTGTGAAATTAACAGCAGGAATGCATAGATTTTATGGCAGGGATGTACTTCTTCAGGATTTTTTCGTGGGGGAGGAACTTGGGGAGGAAGTTGATGAGATGATGCTTTATGTTTACAACTGTTTCAATGTTAGGTTAATGGGAGAAACATGTTTTGTGATTTTGATTTAGACCCTTCTTAAAAGTACCTTTGCTGCCAAATTGAATCTCTCCTCAATCCCTGACTAAATGAAGATTTCACTAGAGTCAGATATATGCAAATTACATTTCCCTTCTCAAGCCAAGGTTAAATAAAAGGGAAAATTATGAAAGATTGCTTATGGCAGCAAGGATTTTCAGTGCTTGGGGATGAATTTTGTTATTTCAGAACCATGATGAGGCTCTTGTCAGAACAAAGCAGGAAGGGAATAAAGTTAAGGAGAAAGTGGACCTGGGCATAAACAGGTTCCCACACAGTATTTGCGCTGAAAGGATTGTTGTTCCCTGCACCTTGGTAATTACAGGCATTTTCTTGTGCTCTGAAAAACGTTTGGCACTAGAGAGAGTGTCCCCTCCTTTTCTGTGTTCAAGGCTGGGTTCTGGCCTTGTTGCAGGGAAACACTAATTCCCAGCAGCGCTCCGGAGAGTAAATGGTTTGTTTTCTCTTCACTGAATTCAGCCTGGGGTGGATTCTTGGTAGCAGAGCCTGGCATGGAAAATCTATTTGGAGCAACTTGTCCCCAGGAGGGAAGAATGCCAGCAGACTGTGTGGAGGAGCCACAGTCACCACCAGGGTCAGTCACACCCATTGCCCAGGGCAGGCATTAACACGGAAAGCAAGAGTCCTCAGGAAACACGAGTCGATTGTGTGTCTACACACCCACACGTACCACACACACCTGATTCTACTCAGACATACCATGCACACACTCATCATGCCAGCTACACGCATCACACTGCCTCATGCACACTATACGAGTACTCATACCTGCCCCCACATCATGTGCATATGTGCCACCCACACTGCATATACATACACGCCCCCCACCTCCCTTACCTAAGATCACGTGCATCACGCAACCACACCCCCATATAGGCACCTGACACAGCCAACTACACACACACGTACCCCAAATTATCATGCACACAACACGCGCGCACACACACACCTGTGTACCCAGCTTGGCTGCTTTCCCGCGCGGCCGGGTAGTGGGGGTGGGGGTCAACCGTAGCCGGCGCCAAGGTTAGTGCGGGCGGGCGCGGAAGGGAACTGGGGCGGCGGGACAGGCTCCCGAGCGGCGGCGCGCGTGGCCGTGTGCGCACCCGCCCCCCGGGGTCTCGGAGCCCAGACTCTCTGGGAGGTGTGTACGAGGGAAGTGTGAGAGGCGTGCGGGACAGGCTGTGTGCAGAAGCCTCGCGGAGCTGCGCTGGGCCAGCGCGCCGGGAGGCTCGGGTGGGCGTGTACCCGGTGTGCACAGCAGTCCCTGAGCGTGTGGCAGTTCTCGAGACGACCCCTGGAGGGAAGCGTGTGTGGGAAGTGTGTATGTAAGCTGGTGTCCTGTGAACACCAAGCAGCCGAGGCGTGTGTACGCTCCTAGCGGCCCTCCGTCGGGGTCTGTCTCTGTGGAAGGTGTGAGCGTGTGGGAGGAACTCGCTGGGACTGGAGGCGACGCCGCCGACCGCGCTCCCAGGCGGGCTGTGTGTGAGGAGCCCCGGCCAGCCGGGAGACGTCGGCCGCAGCCGGCCTGAGCGCGCGTGTGCGCGTGCGTGTGCGCGCCGCGGCGGAGGGAGGGGGGAGGGAGGCGGCGGCAGGCCCAGCCCCGGTCGCAGCGCCCCGGGCGGCTCCTCCTAGAGCCTGGGACCGCCGCGCTCCCGCCGCCGCCGCGCGCTGGCTCGACTCCCGGCCCGCGCCGCGCCCTCCCGCGTCTGCAGCCGGCTCGGCTTCCTGCCCGCCCAGACGCCGCTTCTCCCGGGCTCCTGGTCTCGGCTCCGCGCGGAGGGAGAGGAGATGAGTGCGGCGACGGCGCCCGAGCGGGGTTGGAAGAGCGAGAAACTAGACGAGGCTCAGGCCCTGGCGCGGAGTTGCGCCGCCCGCAGACCTGACTTCCAGCCGTGCGACGGCCTCTCCATCTGTGCCACGCACAGCCATGGCAAGTGCTTCAAGCTGCACTGGTGCTGTCACCTAGGATGGTGTCACTGTAAGTAGAGCCGCGTCTTCCCGCCTTCGCCGCGGTCCTGGGGCGCCCGCGGGGCGGTCCGGGGTCTCGGCCAGCCGTGGGGCTCCGGGCTCGGCCCGGCTGCTGTGCCGCAGGCTGGGGCCGCCCTGGGTTCCGGGCCCACCAGAGCTGCCCTCGCGCTGGACCATTCGAGTTGGCGCTGCCTTGGCAACGAGATGAAATCCCGTGGGGAGTCTGGCTTTAGCCACTTCTACAAAGGGGAGCTTGCCGTCCTAAGAAAGCTGGAGTCTGTTTTTCTTTATCTTTATTTTATTTATTTATTTTTGGGGGACCAAAACGTGTTGAGACATGGTAGAGAGCCCACGGAGTTGGTGACAACTGGCGGGGAAAGCTCTTTTTTTTAGGGAGGCTGGTTGAAGATGCTCCTCTTTCTTTCTCACTTTTGTCTTTCCAGGCCGCTATTTGAAAGAAAGAGCCCTTGGGAATTGAATTGTGTCCCATTTGTGGTATACAAATCGAGAAAGCGCTAAAGAGTGAGGGATTGCTTCCAAGAAGTTACTATTAACAGTTTGAAAGGGCAAACTCCTTTAATACCAGATGCAGCTTTTAGAGCCAATATATGAAATTGTTTTAAAATTACACAATAAAATTAATAAAAGTAGGCTTAATAATCTTAAACCAATTTTAAAAAGCCAGAGTTAAATGGTCTAAGGCCCTTTTCTCCGTGTTACCATGCCCGTGATTTGTAAATAGATTAAATTTAAGTAGCCATTTAATTACAACTTCACAATTTGATTAGTGTATGGTATTTGGCCTTCTCTATCCGATGAATCATTCCTTTTAAGAAATACATTCTAAAGTTATTTTCCTCATAACTTTATAAGGAGGGCTTTGAAATGCTTATTTAGGACACAAATTTTCCAAGTGATCTTAAAATTATTTCTTCTTTCTTGGTTAGACAAAAATGGCTTGCAAAATAAAAAATTATGTCTTCTTTGTTGGTTAGGAAAAAATTGCTTGCAAATAGCAAATCCTTATTTACACTGACTGAACATAAATGAATGTTTTTAATTGAATTTTATAATTAAAGGATAGAGAATTTTTGCATTTTCTTTACAAATTCAAGGCACGTGGAACAGTATTGATTTTTATTTTCCATCTGCTGATATTTCGGTTTCTTCCCATTTCTTATTATTCCTATTGTGCTCAGATCTGTTTCCATTTATAAAGTATTGCTTCAGTGTGGGATAGGGAATGGAATTGGAAGTAGCAACTGTGGCAACCTGGGATGCTGAAGTGCACAAATAGGATGAATCCAATGAGTTCATTTCCTGGGGATGTCTAGAATCCACATTAAAGATGGTCCAGGTTAGTGCCTGTCTTACTCCTGCAATATCCCTTCCAAGTACACCATTACTGATGGGAACCTTGCAGCCTTTTCAAACAGCTTCTGTCTTCATTAGCCTTGACTCTTAAAATACTCTTCCTTATATGGAGTTGAAATCAGTTGCTTTCTAACTTCTCCCATTGGTCCTATTTATGTCTTATGAAATCATATAGAACAATCTAATTCTTTTTTAGATCATGGCTGTTTCAACTTTCATATATACATAGCTGAATGTACATACAGATTTCTTGCAGACATGGACTATCTTCTGTCTGTATTCTCAGACATTCTTATAGGGTCTTTCCTGAAATAGGTTTGATATTAATGTTCATTGACTGACTGAATGAAGATAGCCATCACTTTCCTCTTATGACATTGTCTTGTCTTGTTTATAAATCTCCACTTCCTTCTGCCCTTCCTTTTATGGACCGGTATCTAGGCTCCTCAGCATCCTGGTCATTCTGTTCAGAATATATGCTACTGTGGTTATGATCCTTTGAAGACTGTGACTGTTAGAAACATCCCAGTTGTGGTCTGATCAGACTGCTACCTCCCATGTTTAAGATACTACTACTCTGAGATACTACTGCTGCTGCAGCTAGCATCATATGAGCTTTTCTGATGTCTACTTCAAATCATGCTGAGCTTGCTGTCAGTGGAAGCCACTGAGCTGTTTTTGTTTATTTTCTTAACATATGTGGCAATTAAGCCACAGCTTGCCCATCTTGAAGTTATATGTATTTTTGGATACATGGTACTGATTGATCTTTTAGATATACTTCCCTATTAAATTTCAATTTATTAGAATTAGCTCATTCTTCCACCTTATCATTGTGTTTTTAGATCCTGGCTCTTTCAAAAAAAAAATATATAGGCTCGGCACCTGTGGCTCAATCAGCTAAGGCGCCAGCCACATACACCTAAGGTGGCGGGTTCAAATCCAGCCCGGGCCCGCCAAAAACAACAATGATGGCTGCAACCAAAAAATAGCTGGGTGTTGTGGCGGGCGCCTGTGGTCCCAGCTACTTGGGAGGCGGAGGCAGGAGACTCGCTTGAGCCCAGGAGTTGGAGGTTGCTGTGAGCTGTGATATCATGGCGCTCCACCC
>CAUYQV010050420.1:0-47186 GCA_963574575.1 Galagoides demidoff
ATGAAGCTAAGATGAGAGGGAGTTAATTACAGGAAGAGGCAGAGGAAATAGCACGTGAAAGGGCCCTGTGGTAGCAGGAGGAACCCCGGCACTTACAAAGACCCTGAAAGAAGGTGATGTGGCTGAAGCGCAGAGAGGAAAAGCATTGATGAGGCTGGAGAAGCAGGACGGACCAGAACCTTTGGGCTCTTGCAGAGTTTGGTCTCTATCTTTAGAATGAATGGAAGTCATTGGAGTGTTTTAACTGTGAGGGAGTAGCAAGGCCAGATCTGAATTCTGAAGAGATCAAGAGTGGAATGAGGATAATCCAGCTGGCAGGTTATGGTAGTGTCTGTGAAGAGAGCATGAAATGATGCTGTCTCGGACCAGGGCAGTGGCAGTGGGAGCAGCAGGTAGATGAATTCAGGTAGAAGTGTCGAGAGTTCGTGTTGATCCGAGTGTGGCTAGGGATGGCCAGGGATGCAGGGATGACTTAACTGAGGCTGAAGCTGAAACTAGCTCAGTGAAGTGGCTCCAGCTTCTAGCACGCTGTTCACACATGGCCTTGTGCTGATACCAGGATGGCACTGGGGTGCAGTCACATGGCCCCGTGTGGGCTTTTCCCTCTTCCCCTACTGTGGGAGCTTCCCACCTTTCATGATGGACATGGGTGAGACAGGTCCATATTATCAGGGTTGGTGCATGGCTGGAGGCAAGGGTGGAAGTTGATGGTGTTGCTGGGAGGAGAGAGGAGGTGGAATTATGGAAAAGACTCTCTGTTGGGGATTAGATTGTTTTGCAGTAAAAGAGGCCATGGAGCGGGTGGATAGCATATATGTTATATTTAATTTTAAGGAGATCTATTATTGAGCACAGAAACTGATGTTTGTTTTTCAAATGCTTTTGCTTCAATTTCTAATTTAAGCTTCATAATAACCCTAAGAGATGAGTCAAAGATTATCACTTCTCATTTTCCAATAGAGGAAATGGTGGTTCAGAGACATCTCGTGTTCAGTGAAACTTTAATCCATATCTTTGAATTACAAATTCAATGTGCTTTTTCGCTATAGAATCTTACCACTTTTGAAGGGGTTAAACTTGGAGGTGAATTGACTACAAGAATATCAAGGATAACCTGTTGAGAATGGAACGAGCCTGGTCACGTACATGTGATGTGAAATCCTGTATTCCTGTTCCCCTCAGGGGAGATTTGGATTTTTGGAATACTAGCTAATTCTCTCAAGCAGCGCATTTCTACGGTGTGTTATGAGTAAATTAACTTTCTACATAGCCTCTTACAGGGCAGATTATTTGGCTTTTATTCAAAGTTTTTAGACTCTGAAATCCCTTTCTAGGCAGATGTGAAAAGTTTTCCAGTGTAAAGTTCAAGGTGGTAAGAGCTGGAGGCAAAGGGGTCTCTGGCAAGTTTTCCATTTGCCCACCAGTTCTCTGCTTTGCTACCCAATTCCCATGTCTCCTTCTCCCATGCTCTTTTCCCCTGGACAAGGAAGTCTGCTGGTCACCAGCACTGCTGCCTTCCAGGGCTGGCGGAGTCCGGGAGGCTGTACACAGGCTGTGATGACTGGAACCTGGAAGTTTTCCCCTCAGTCTGCTGCCAGTAGGAGATAGGCACATCCGAGCTGTGGCTGAGTTTCCTTGGCTTTGGAATTACGGTTTCTGCATTGTATTCCTGGAATGCAGGTTTAGGAATGTGTTCTCATCTCAGCTGGTGACAATTTATGTGCAGGATTCCCATTAGCATTAATGGGAGTTGAATGTACAAATCGTTGAATGTCAAAATGAGAATACCGCCTTCAGTCTCAGGCTGAAGGAGCCACATCTCTCCTTCCGGCTCTCGTACGAGGTGACATTCAAAATTTGTTTGGCAAATTTTTGACTATTTGATAGCTGGATTGTGCCCTAAATATTAGACAAAATCATTTAATTTCACCAGTTTTATGAACATGATTTTTGGTATATGCATAGTATATTTATGTGCTTATTTTAAAAGATTCTCCAAATATCTTATGATAACTTATTGCTCTATTACTAAAAGGAGTTTTGAAACATCACAAAATATATTGAAACTATTAATAATCATCACTGAATATGCTTTGATTCATTCGTTTAACTAATATTTACTGAATGACTGCTATATTACAGGTACTATCTTAGGATCTGGGGATGCTAAGAGACAATCTTTTCTTTGAGGAGGAAGAGAGATATAAAAACAACAAATTTTACAATAAAGTTGTAAAAGGAAAAGGAGGTGCAAAGAGTCATGAGAACAATGAGGAGAGACAGAATGGCTGGAGGAACTGGGAACGGCTTCACAAAGTCTGGACCTTTGGAATAGGGTTTTGAAGGTTGAATAGGAATTCTGCAGGCTGAGGAGAAGTAGGGGCAGGTCACAGAAGAATAAGAGCATTCTAAACCGAAGAAACAACATTTAAAGACTACGTGAGAATGTAATCTAGCAGAACTGTAGAAAAATCTAAAGGGGACCAGCCAGAAGTGAGCCTAGAAGGTGGATTGAGATTAGATTAAGAATAAAGTGTCCTTAAGAACTATATTCTGTGAGGGACAACGGCAGTTCTTAAGAAGAAGAGTTACGGAAATGTCATTTGTTTTTGAAAGTTAATTCTAGATATAGAGTGAAAAGTGGACTGGCATAGAAGAGATGGTTTAACTTAAGTAATTGAGAGACCGTTAACACAATATCAGAATGTTTTTTAGGGTATATTGATTGATTGGTGATTTTCTTTAGGTAAAGTTGACATACAATAAGCTGCTTACATTTAAGGTGCACAATTTGATAAATTCTGGCATTTATATACACCTGTGAAACCATCACCGCACTCACCACGTACACATACATATATCAACTATGAATATATGTCACCCCCCAAAGTTTCTTTTTTTTTTTTTTTTTGCAGTTTTTGGCTAAGGCTGGGTTTGAACCTGCCACCTCCAGCATAGGGGGCCGGCGCCCTACTCCTTGAGCCAGAGGCACCGCCCCCCAAGTTTCTTGGTGTCCTTTTATCATTCATTCATTCCGTCCAACCTTTCAACCTCCTCCACCTGCGTCCCCAGGCAGCCACCTCTCTGCTTCATGTCCCCGTGGGTTCGTTAGCATTTTCTGGAGTTGTATATGGGTGGAATCTTATAATATGTATTCTTTTTGAGAGGAGTCTGTCCTTTTTCACTCAGCATGAGTATTTTGAGATTTGTCCATTCTGTGTTGTGTTGTTACAGTCTGTTTTTCTCATTGCTGGGCAGTCTTCTGTGCCACAATTTGTTTACCCCTTCACCAGCTGAGAAGGACTCTGGTTGTTTCTGGTTTTGGCTGTTGTAGATAAAGCTGCCATAAATATGAGGCTATACATCTTTGTATGAAGCTGCCATTTCTCTGGGAATACCTAGAAATTCAATGCCTGGCTTATAAGGGAGGCATATATTTAACTTCCTAAGAACCTGGAAAACTGTTTTCCTTAACATTTGTACTATTTTACCTTTTCACCAGTGGGATCGGAGCATTCCAGCTCTCACCACGACTTGGTATGGTCAGGTGCTCCCTTTGACCCACCCTCATACGCCTCTGCTGGTTGCGGAAGAGGAGAAGGCCGGCAGGCAAAGGTGTGGAGGTGCAGAGTGACACGGGTCATTGCTGCAGACACAGTTGGAGACCAGTCATGCTACCGGGACAACGTTACATCCATACACAGAACAAAAACTCAAAAGCCCTTGATACGTACCTCTTAGCATATACAAAAATTAGCTTAAAATGGACCATAGAACAAAACGTAAAATCAAAACCAATAACATTTATAGAAGAAAACAGAGGACAAAATCTGTATTGTCTTGCATTAGATTAATATTTCTTAGCTATGATGCCAAATGAAAAATGTTTCATTACCATCGTAAATTGCATTTCCCTAATTGCCAATTATGTCGAGCATCTTTCCATGTGTGCTGTGGGCTGAGTTGTTTCTTCCCCCAAATCCGTATGTCCCAGCCCCCAGGAAGGAGCTACCATATTTGGAGGGAAGGTCGCTGAAGAAGTGATTATGTTGAAATGAGGTCCCCTAGGTGGGGACCTAGGCCAGCAGCACCGTCCTGATGGGGGTGGGAGGAGAGGAAGGGTTGCTGGGTGCTCAGGCACAGAGTGCCAACCAGTGAAGCCACAGCGCGCGCCCCAACTCTCTGCAGCCTAACCTGTTGACTCCTCAGTCTTGGACCTCCAAGCCTGAGAAACACATTTCTGTGGTTTAAGGCACCCAGTCTGGGGTATTCTATAGGGATGCCCTAGCAACTGATACAACATGCTTATTTGCCATCTGTATATCTGTCTTGGTGAAGCATCTGTTTAAATCTTTCTCCATTTATTGTATGAAGATATGCTGCCATCTCTCTTGGTATAAGGTAGGCATATAAAGCAGAGGGGTAGCTGCCTGAGGACAGAGGTAGAGGAGGTTGAGGGGTTGGAGGCAGGCAAAGGTGTGGAGCTCTACTACCTCTGCAGTAGTATTGTGTTTTTAAGGACTCTTTCTGTGCTCTGAATACAAGTCCTTTATCAGATATGTGCTTCACAGATATGCTCTCCCAGTCTATGTGTTTTCACTCATTAATGATATCTTTCAAGGCTGGGTGTGATGGCTCACGCCTGTAATCCCAGGACTCTGAGGGGTCAAGGATCACTCGAACTCAGGACTTCAAGACCAGCCTGAGGAAGAGTGAGACCCCATCTCTACTAAAAATAGAAAAGTTAGCTACTTGGGAGGCTGAGGCAAGAGGATTGCTTGAGCCTAGGCGTTTGAGGTTACTGTGAGCTAGATGATGACACTGCTCTCTACCCAGGGTGACAGAGTAAGACTCTGTCTTGAAAAAAAAAAGTCTTTAAAGAACGCTTTTGAAGAAGTCTAATTTATCAATTTTTTTTCTTTTATGGAGTGTGTTTTTTTTGCCATGGAGGGGAGCAAATTTTGACATGAATTTTGGTGGGGACAAACAATATCCAAGACATAGCAGTATGCTACATGGTCTCTAATCTCATTCCCTGAACTCCTGCACTCCTAATTCTGATTTTAATATTTAGTATTCCTTCCTTCCTTCCTTTCTTTTTGTGAGACAGAGTCTCACTCTCTCAGTACAGTGCCATGGCGTCACAGCTCACAGCAACCTCAAATTCTTGGGTTCAAGCAATTCTCTTGCCTTAGCCTCTTGAGTAGCTGGGATGACAGGCATTGGCCGAACACCTGACTAGTTTTTCTATTTTTAGTAGAGACAGGGTCTCATTCTTGTTCAGGCTGTTCTTGAACTCCTGAGTTCAAGTGAGCCTCTCTCCTCATCCTCCCAGAGAGCCAGGATCACAGGCATGAGCCGTTGTGCCCAGCCTTCTCTGTCCAATATAAGCATCTTGGGGTCATTATCATATCTAACACTAATGTTTGGCTTGCTCCTCCTCCTACCTGTGCTGGTGTGTTGCCTTTCTTCAGCGGAGCTCAGTGCCAGTGGAGGAATGAGAGGCCTTTCCTTAGAGCAAAAGTTCATTCCCAGAAAGCCCTGCTATTGGAGGCCTCTGCCTTGTACACTGTTGTGTGACTGTAGCATATGCTAAGAAAAAAAAAAACTAGGAGAACTTTTTATATTAATAAATAGTAAAGAGACATAACAATATATGATGTGTAAACTTTGGTCTCTAGATTTTAAAATATGTAAAAGATTTTTTGAGACAATTGAGAGATGTAACTATGGACTACGGAGTATAATGGGGAATTATTACTTATTCACTTAGATGTGATATTGGTATTATGGAAGAACATCTCCATTTGGGGAATATGCAAGTTGAAGTATTTATGAATAAAGTGTCACGATATCTGTAATTTGCATTTAAATTTCAGCAAACCACTCAAAGAGAGAGAGAAAGAAATTGGGGGAAAATATTAAAAATGGTGAATCTAGGTGGAGGATATACATTGTACAATAATTTCAACTATCTGTAAGAAATACAGATAATTTCAAACAATTTGTTTGAAATTTTCTAAAGTAAAATGTTTTTGTAAAGCCCATGTTGATCCCTTTTAGATAATTAGTGCTCCATTTCTCTGCTTCCCTCATAAATTTCTTTGGAAAGAATAAGCTATGCTCTTTTTATTTCCTCTTTTCCCATTCTCTCTCTCTTTTTAAAATCCCAATGACAAGAAACATGAGCATTGGCATTAAACTGGGTTGAAGCCTGTCTTCCCTGTGGGACCTTGAGCAAATCACATAACTTCTCTTAAGTCTCAGTTTTCCTGCCTCATCTGTAGAGTGGGAATCGTGGGAATACCCACAGCCTGGGTTGTTATGATGCTAAGTCCGCAGGAAAACCTACATGTAATGGCAGTCACTATGCTAGGCACTGCACATGATCCCATGTAATCTTTTCAGCAACATTTTTTTTTTTTGACACAGCGTCTCACTCTTTTACCCTCAGAAGAGTGTCGTGGCATCATAGCTCACAGCAACCTCAAACTCTTGGGCTCATGATCCTCCTGCCTCAGCCTCCAGAGTCGCCGGAGCTACAGGTGAGCACCACTCACTATTATGCCCAGCTAGGTTTCCTATTTTTAGTAGAGACAGTCTCACTCTTGCTAGGGCCAGTTTCAAACTTCTGAGTTCATGGAATCCACCTGCCTTGGCCTCCCAGAGTGCTGGGATTACAGGTGTGAACCCCTGTGCCCAGCCCTTTTCAGCAACTGTTAAGAGACTAGTATTTAGATCCCCATTTTAGGTAGAGGTTAAGTGATTTGCCCAAGATCTTTAAGATATGAAAAAGTATCAAGGGTTGGGATTGAAACCCAGATTTTGACTGTGCTGAATTCCTCAAGGTAGGTGTTTCTAGTAGAGCTATCATGCAGGGGTGTCCAACCTTTTGGCTTCTTTGTGCCACACTGGAGGAGGAAGAATTGTCTTGGGCTACAGATTAAGCACACAGACACTGACAAAAGCTGACCTGCAAAAACAAAGATCTGTGCATAATTTTCGTGAATGCCACCACCAGAGATAACCAAAGAAGTCCTTATATAATCTGCATGGGCCCACAGGCAGCAAGTTGGACCCCCTCAAAAGGTTCCTAAACTTCTTGTATTGGGGTCTAACCTTTTATTTTCCTGAAGCCTTTGCTTTCATGGAAGCCTGAAGCCCAAGTGAGAGCAGCTTGCTGCGGCCCTCTCAAGCCACTGCTCATCCCAGTAAGTTTTGGGGTGTTTTGCTTGTTTTTTTTTTTAATTTGTTTGTTTTTTTAAGTTGTAGACAGAGTATCACTCTTTTGCTTGGGTAACAAGAGTACTAGGATTACAGGTGTGTGCCACTATGCCTGGCCCAGATTTTTTTTTACCTTCTTTTTTTTTTTTTTTGCTTTTTTTGGCCAGGACTGGGTTTGAACCTACCACCTCCGGTATATGGGGCCAGTACCCTACTCCTTTTGAGCCACAGGTGCTGCCCAGCCCAGCTTATTTTAAATGTTTAGGTTAGTTGTCCTATGGAATATCCCACATTCTCGACTTTCGTAACCGTTTGTTCACAGTATTATTTAACGCTCCCCCTATAACAGCCTATAAAGTGAACATTAACGCTAGAGGCTTAACTGGATTCACGTTAAACATTTTCAGTAAGACTATTCCTCTAACTGTGCTCCTGTCCTTTCCACCATCAGTCTTTCTTCAGCCCAACTCTCAAGCACGGATCTTCTATCATGGCGCCAATTCAATTGTTTAGATGCAAACTTTATGCTCTGAGAACTTCGTACTACTCTTATTTTTGGCTGGGGCCAGGTTGGAACCCACCACCTCCTCTATATGGGGCTGGCGCCCTACTCTTTTGAGCCACAGGCACCACCCCGTGCTACTATCTTTTAAGAGAAAATCTTTTCTCTCTTTTCAAAAATAAACAACCATACCAACAAAAGAAAACATTTGTAGGCTTTTAGGATTACTGTTTCTATCAGGGATTTAACCTTTTTTATTTCATTTTTCTTTTTTTTTTGAGATGGAGTCTTATTCTGTGGCCCTTGGTAGAGTGCTGGGGTGTCATAGCTCACAGCAACCTCAAACTCTTGGGCTCAAGTGATCCTCTTGCCTCAGCCTCCCACGTAGCTGGAACTACAGGCGATCACCATCATGCCTGGCTATTTTTTTCTCTTGCTCAGGCTGCTCTCAAACTCCTGAGCTCAAGCAGTCCACCCACCTCAGCCTCCCAGTGTGCTGGGATTGCAGGCGTGATCCACCACACCTGGCCTCTTTTCTTTTTTTTCCAAATAAAGAGAAAGTAGCTCTTTTTTTTCTGGGTTTTACCTTCCCTTGAGAACATAAGTTTTAGCGTGAAGTTTCATTTTGATTGTAGAAGAATAAAGTAATTCCAGAAAACAAAAAAATTGAGTAATGTTTAAAACGTTATTCTTCTGCCCATATATTAAAACATGTTTCCCCATAATTATTCTCTGCTATTGGTGTTTTTAATCAGAACATGGAGTATCTGTTTTTAAAAGACCAAAGGAAGCATTTTAGAGCATTCCAGGGCCTGAATGGCAGAATAGGGAAAGACAGATTCCAAAAAGAATGCAGACAGAGAGCTAAGGTGGGGGAGGACCTCTCCGTCTCTGCACACAGTACTGATTGATATTCAATCACTGCTGGTCCATGCAGTGGCAAATACGAAGGGAACGATTGGAAATGGCGTGAACTCATCAAGAAACATGCTGGGTTCTTTGGGGATGACATTTTATTTTTGCCCTCCTAAAGCAGACAGAGAAAGCAGTGTCACCACCTTTGCATTATTCCAAGGGAAGCTTAGTAATTGTCATTTGGTTCTGCAGGTCCTTATAATACCCGCCCAAGTGGTATGACTCAACAACACATTAATTTCAAAATATACACCATCCTATTTATACTTTTCTTTCTTTCTTTCTTTTTTTTTGCAGACAAGAAATAACTTCTGGCCTTAAATTCAATTTAAACGTTCTGTTGAAAAGGAATAATGTCAGAGACTTGAAAGTTTGTTTTAGAGAATACACAGAAAAATAAAAATTCACTTATGTTTAGGGTAACATTTCTCTGTTGTTTCTCTTCCTACACAATTATCAGCTTTCTGAACGTATTTATAAATGCATATGATGTTACTGGTTATATTATACTTACACGGTAGTATTTGTCACAAGACATATTTATGTAGATACCCTAAAGTTATGGAATCTTGGAGGACACTGGAAGCGTAAATCAATCCTGAGCTTTAAGGTACGTTGCTGAATAGTGGAAAAGGCAGTCTCTTCCAGAGAGTTCACTTGAATATTCTGTCCTAGAGGCAGCTTTTGTTTCTTAGGTACCTGATTGATTTTAGGGCTGCTGTTTTTCACTGCAGAAGCAATTAGACTACTACCTGGCTGAGAGGGGACAAAGTAACTTTTTCAAGTATATAAAATGGCTCATGTGAAGGTCCTCTAATGTGTGTTTACTGAGAGACGCATCTGCCAGGGCCTACTATTGGTCCTTACATGTGCATCTATTTAAGATGAACAGCCCCCGAATCATCTACATATGCTGACTGTAAACACAGCTTAATATTAGATGATACACAGCTGGGGGTGACAGCCTGTACCTGTGTCCAAATAACTCCCGCCTGACATCAGGGCCCAGCCAGAGTCGTCTCCTCCAGGAAGCCTTACCTGATTCCGGTAACTCATAGCAATGCCTCTTTCTCTGTTCTCTGGGAGCATTTACTATTTGCCTCACTTCTTTGGCTTTTCTCACTGAGGCTTTGTGGTCAGTCCAGTTTGCAAGGCTATCTGACTTTTTCCGTTTTTATGTCCCATCTCTTCAACTGGATTTCAGACTTTCTGAAATCATGAACCCTATATAATACATCTTCACATTGTACATTGCTTAGCACACGGTGAATGCTCAAACCTTACTTGCTAAGTGAATGAATGAAGCAAACATCAGCTTCATGCACTCCACAACAGGCCATTTGCAGATGCGTCTGAGGACTGGGACTGGCCTAAGATACGTCTGTGGACTGGGACTGGCATAAGATACATGTTTTCAAAGGATAGCACAGTTTCAGGATGAGAAAACACTTTCAGAGCCACCTTGTTTATCCAGCCTCTTGGTATGTTTATTTCCTCTGTGGGGCAGAGTTGTCCCCATCAGACTGAACATCTCCCACGATTCAGAATGAACACATTAAGTAATACGGAATTTTCAGGTACTATCATAAAACGGTTCAGTCCGATCAATTTTAATCTGGTTATCTGGGTTAGAACCCACCGTGCCTCACTACCTCTGTAGCCTTGGGCAAGTTCTTATGCTTTGATTTCTTCACCTGTAAAACTGAGATGATCGTACAAACTCTGTTTGTTATTGGCAACTCTAAAATCCAAACTCTCGGAAAACCAAAAGTTTTTTATAATTCACTTTCCAGGAAAACCTGCCCTGATCTGAACTCATAAATCTAACTCAAATGGGTATGAAGTTATCTATAATCTTTATATAGTGAGCATATACAAGGTTGGACAATTAAGTTCTCAAACTCATCTGAGAAGAAGTGCTACTAGATCCCTCATTGTTGAATGTTTGCTATGGTCACTTCCAAGGTCTTCTCCTTGGGAAGCTATGCGTCTACGCAAGTGCCTAGTCCTCCCTTCAAAGCAACTCTGGAACTCTTTTTCTGGAATGGCTGTCAGCCTTGTTATTGTATGAAGTCTGACAATTAAGTCTCGAATTCAACCTAGAAAAATGGCTGTGAAGGGTGGACTAGACACTGGTGACCGTGCACAGCTCCCCAAGGAAGCACCTCCAAGGTGACCACAGTGATATTCAGCAATGAAGTGTGTAGCACTTTTTCTAGGATGAGTTTGTGAACTTAATTGTCTGACCTCATACCTCCTCTACGAATACATATGACTATGGGATGGTGCCCCAGATCTTGCTAGGAGCATTACATGTAGTATATACACTATTACTGTGCTGAAACGAGTTCAGAGTACCCAAACAGACCAGGCCTCCAAGTGGTTCGGATAAGGCACGCCGAGGACATTTATCTGGCCTGCTGGGTGTTTTTGCTGCCACTACCTGTCCTGCTTAGCAGCCGACTCTCCCCGGGGCCCACAGTCTGGCCCTCTGAGGGTCTGAGGGACAGTGAACTGGCCCCCTGTTTAAAAAGTCTGAGGACCCCTGGGAGGGATTATGGACCTCTATTCCCTATTTATTGGATTGTTAAGAGAATTAAGTGAGATAGGAGGTGGTAATCATTAGCATCGTGCCTGAGGCATAATACCTCCTTAATCTCAGCTGGTGTTATTGGTACTTACATTTTAAATTAATCACATTAGGCTTTTTGTGAAAGTTTCTTTCCACATTTTATATACAGTATCTGTGGAAGTACTGTTATTTTTCTGATTCCCTAATGAACACATGGTTTCCCCAGGAAGCTAGACTTTAAAATATATTTAAAAAATGAAATTCTATTTATGATTGAACTTTTATCATTGCCTTTTATTTCAGAAGAGGCGTTGGTAATGTTTTCATTTTTATTCGTGGACTTGTCACTAAATTCATTTTACAAAAATGTTCTTGGTGACATGAGAATAAACAGATAGACATTGTCCCTGCCTTCCCACAGCTTTTACTCTAGTGGAAACTAATTAGTGGGTTCTTTTCCTGTCAATCCATTCTTTCATTTATTCAACAAATAATTGTTGAGGACTCATTATATACCGGGCTCTGTCCTATGCACTGGGCATATAGTAATTACCAAGGCAGACAAGGTCCCTGCCTCCATGAGGCACGTAGCAAACAGACCAAATATTTGGGGGGTGATGATAAAATCAGTGAAGGAAGTTAAACAAGCTGATGTACTAGAGACTGACTTGGTGCAGGTGAGGGTGGAGCTGCTTTAGGTGGGGTAGTCAGGGAAAGCTTGGTGAAGGGATATTTGAACCAAGGCCATGTAGTGGACATAGATTTCACTGAATGTGATTTAAAAATAACAGAGGCTTAAAATCTGATAGACGTTAATAATTTTTCTCACCAAGTTTTTTGGTAGTTCTGCTTCACAAATTGGAGCCTAGGTCCTTCTATCTTTTTCTTCAACATCCCGGAGCGTGGCAGGTGGCTAACCGCCGCCTGTCCACTCCCACCAGTGGGAAGAGGAGAGAAGGAGGGAGAGGACTTTCTTTATGAAAATGTGTCCCCTGTAAGAGAAAAACCTGAAGATCAAACACATCGTTTCCCTCACATTCCGTTGGCCAGACGTAATTACAGGGCCACATCTAGTTGCCTACTAGTAAATGTATTTTTATCTGGGTAATCATGTCCTCAGCAAGTGGAGAGCGGGTATTGGAGGACTAGCAGTCTTTGCTACAGACCTGAATAATGAAAAGGAACCTGGGAAGAACATCTTGGGCGATAGCATCCCAAGCAGAAAGAATAGAATTTCAAAGGCCCTGGGCAGAGGTGGGTTTTCCATTAAGCTAAATGAGGCTTAAGCATCAGGGCGTCCTACTTTCATCCGTCCCACCCAACAGCCTGCATTGAATTTTATATAATTGTACCTAAACTGAATAAGCTTCAACCCTACAAAACTTTATCTGACTCTGGCCCTCAGGGAGGCAGGTGCTTGGTGTATTAGGAACTGAAAGAAGGTCAGAAGGAAGCAGAGTGAGCAGGAGGGAGGATAGCGCTGGGCTGCACCCGCAGGTAAGTAGGGAATAGCTCATACAGGACGTTGTGTGGAGAGAATGTTAGATTTTACCTCAGTGTCATGGAAAACCACTGGAGGATTTTAGGAAGGAAAAATGAGATTAGATTTATATTTATTCTGAAGGAGACACGTAAGACAAAGCTCAATGGAAAATTTAAAATAACCTAATGTACATTAACAGAATGGAGTAATAAACTATGGTATGTTCGTAAGGGGACTATTTCAGAGTACTGGAAATGAATGACTTAGAGTTATGTGTGTCAATATAGGTGAATTTCACAAATATGATGCTGAGAAAAAAGAGCAAATTGTAGCAGTAATACACAGTATCATTTCATTTACTTTTGATTTGATTTATGTACAGTTTAAGAGCATTTAAATAATACGTTATTTAAGGAAATATCTTTTAGAAAACCACTGCTAGTTGTCTTCCCGATATCTGGTCCCCTCTTGCATAATAATAGCAGAACTCTGCTTTTATTGGGATAGAAATAAGTCCACGTGAAAAACTATCCTTTTTGGCTTTTCTTGCAGATACAGGTTATGGCATGGCTCTGAAAAATAGGGTATAAGTTGAGATTGTTGGGTAGGGTTCTTGGGAAAGATCCTTTAAAGGAGGAAAGAACTCAGGGGGCATGTAGTTTTTGGTCACTGGCCCTTCTTTCTTTTTCTTGCCCAGAAATAAGTCCTCATGATGGAAGTTAGAACAGCCGTATCGTGACCCGTAGGGCAAACCAAGAGACTGCCAAATAATTTAACTGTAATCTCATTCCCCCAAAGCAACCTCATTCCCCCAACTGACTACCCCAAGTCTCTCAATAATGTGAGAAAGATAAATGCCCATTTCTTTATAAACCACTGTTGTTTGGGCTTCTGTCACATGCTGCTGAACTCAATCTTAACTGAGAGGCATAAATCTGTAATAAAAGTAAAATCCCATCTATAGAAATGAGGATCGCTAAATTCACCAAATTCAGGACAATTATTATCTCCAAAGCCAGAGTAATGTGGTTGGAGCTGGGGATGAACTCAGAGATCCGTCAGTTATATTTTATTTCCTAAAGAGAAGAAGCAACTTTGACCAAAGGTTAATATTTTAAAAAGCTAAGTCGTGGACACATAGATGCATTTGAAATATGGTTGGGGGTATCCGGATAGAGCATCCAGGATTTCATGACAAATCACATGGGAGTTGGGAGAGAAGGAGGAAAGTCAAAGACGTGTCCTATTTTCTTGGTTGATGGCAGTCCCGTTGCGATGTGGGTGAGTGGGGAGGAGCAGGCTTAGGCCTGGTGGTGATCAACACTTAGTTTTGGACAGTTAAGATCGAGATGTCTAAGTGGAAATGTCGAGCAGAGACTTGATATGGGAGACTGTGAACCCAGGACACATTCGAGGACTTCTAGAAAATAGAATCAGGTTTGTTGTTATCTGTGCATCCACGTGGAGTCTTGTTTATTCTCTCTCCTTGGACCCCTTTTGATAGGATTTGAAACTTTGGAAAAGGAATAGCTTCTGGGAGGGTAGAGTCAATTGTGACAGAGCTGGGCTATTTTTCTATAGAACCTGCCATACTAGTTTTCAGGCGGCTCCTTGGAAGTGAGAGCAAGACAATAGTCAGTGATTATCAGTGAATTTGCCATTTTGGTCACTGGGTTCTTCACCTTGGAAGTGTGTAGGAGGGATATGGCTTACTGTTAATTAGGTTGTGCCTAACAACCTTAGCTAGTATCCGTTTTAAGTCCAAGGGAGCAAAAAGCCTAAGAAATACTGTGGTTACATTTGTGAAGAAGGGTCTAAAGTTGCTAAAGTAAACATTACACTAATTCAGGCCGGGCACCGTGGTTCACACCTGTAATCCTAGCACTCTGGGAGGCTGAGAAGGGTGACTGCCTGAGCTCATAGGTTCGAGACCAGCCTGAGCCAGAGCGACCTCATCTCTAAAAGTGGCGGGGCATTGTGGCGGATACCTGTAGTCCCAGCTACTTGGGAGGCTGAGGCAAGAGTATCACTTGAGTTCAACAGTTGGAGAGGTTGCTGTGAGCTGTGACACCACGACGCTCTACCGAGGGCGACAAAGTGAAACTCTGTCTCAGGAAAAAAAAATTAATTAATTCCAAATCTTTTAGGAGAGCTCTTTTTGCAACACAAAAACTAACACAACCCTTTATACATTAGGTTTATAGAAAGCTTGAGGCATTCGAGGCTCTTTACATACATTCTCCAGTGTTAATGCTTACAAAACTTTTATGAGGTGGATACTTCTATTATTCTGCATTCCTTAACCCTTTAGGGACTAGCTTTTCTTATTTTAAAAACAAGGATTATGCTTCATAGGTTAAAGAGCTTTGCTACAGGTACATTTTGATTAAGCTGGTACCTGTGAGACATTTTAATGCCATCAATAGTAGCAAACAAAGAAATGAATTGAATATTGTCTGAGAAAAGTGATAGATAGAAAAACATTCAAGCCTGAGTGAAAGGCTCTAATTCTTATCTAGAAAGAGCACTGTTATTGAAATACAGACATATACAGTGGCATACTCTTAAATAAATGGCTTGAATGTGTAAAAAGCCAATGTAGGGAAACCAAACTGTGATTAAAATTTAAAACGTTTGATAAATAGCTTTTAAATTAATTGTGTGTGTGTGCGTGCGCGCGAATGTGTGTGTGTGTTATTTCTGGGTAGAAGTTTTCTGGCCTGTTGTAGAATCTTTTGTCCCAATAGTCATCCATTTCAGGGTCTTCTGAATATTTTCCAATTTCGGGTTATTTCCAGGTTTCAGAAAAATCACAGAGAAACGTCAACGTAAAACACTGCAACTAAAAATTTAAGAGCTTAGGATCAAAAATAATAAGATCATGGCTATGAAATTAGAAGAGACTCATCAAAGTAAGAGTAGCCGGTGGCCGAGGACCCGGTGAGTATAAAGGGACCAACATACGTGATAACAGGCTAATTAAACCTTAGCTTTTCACTGTGATGATTTTATAGCGTCTTCTTCCTGTTGCCAGTTTGGAAGTTGCCAGCAAATATTTCCTTAATTGCAAAAGGAGACAATATGTGTTCCACCGTGTTATTAGGACCCTGCAGGTTGAACAGGACCATATTATTTGGCGAGCCCGAAGGACAGTCAGGAAGGGGGAAAGAGGATGCGTTCTAAAGTAAAAATCACCACGAATCCTCAGAAGAAATATTTAACTGGAATTTGTACAGAAAAAGTCTACTCGTCTTGATAGACTAGCCTGCCCCTGTAATAAAACCTCCCAAAGTCAACAGTTCATAAAGTCTTTTGTTCTAGTAAAAGGGTCTTTAATTTTTAACACAAACTCATACTTTGGTATGCATGGGCTTAAGTAAAATTAGAAGACATGTATATAATAGGGTTTAATGGATTATCATCTGCATTTTCCAAAGATGTCAGCTTCCCTCAGCTCTGATGGAGTAGCTCTTAATGTAAATTTAATTTGAAGTGATGTATGGAAGGCTTGAGGTGGTACTCCGCGATTCCCTAACTGCCTGGAGAGCCTCTGTGGGTAGCATCTGGATTTGGCGGCTCCACATGCCCAGCAGCATCCACTAACTAGGATTAATGAGGTGGCCTGCTCACCAGTGATCCAGAAGAAGTATGCCACATTTACTCCCAGCAATAGGATGAGGAAGGCTCGTTTCCTTTGGGGGCACACTGTATGATGAAACTTAATGATGGACTCGATATGAGGTGTAATAAATACACCATATTGGAAGCACTTTTGCTTTGTCAAATTCAAATATTATTTAATCATAAAATTGTGCTTGGTGGGTAGAGTGGAAGATTTTAATGTGTGTGTGAGAGCCTAAGTGTGGTGACACTTTTTAAAGCTAAGACCCGTTTTGTTTTTTTTTAACGAGACTAACCTAAAATAGTGCATCTTCCCTCCATTACATTAAAACATCTGTGGGATTTTTAAAAATAAAACTTATTTTTAGAAGTGATTAAACTATTTGAACAGTTGTTGCTAACTCGTTCGTCTGTGAGAGAGAGGGGACAAGAGGAGGGAAGAGATTATGGGTCTGTGGGTCTCCTGTGTGTTTTCCGTACGAGTAACTGGGAGACTGCTGAGTTAGGCAAAACTTCTTAATTCATTCTCAACTCATTTAGGCATCAAAATTTTATTTTGTCTTTGTGTCCAACTGAGCATTGAATAAAATCGCAGCTAATTTCAAATTCCCTTTGTCATCATGGTTTTCAGCCAAAAGTCTATAATAAATGGTCAGAAGATGAGCTGAGACTGAATGAATAGTGAGGGGTATTCATCAGCTAAACATAGAGTCCAGATCCAATTATATGTATTCATTAAGTGATAATGATATCATGGTCTTTAACTAGGAAGAAAAGAGTGTAATTGAATAATAACAGTTGTACAATCCCAGTGGAACACACTTTCCATCCCAGCCCAGCGGCCCTCGGGGGCGATGCAGGATTGATGGAATTCTATTACTCTTTGATAGATTTATTATGAAAGGCTGAGTGGACTTGCAGCCCCACTTTGTCACTCACACTAATCAGTATCGTAAGGGCCCTGAGCGGGCAGGCTTTTGTATCCCTTTGACAAAGACAAGGTTAGAGGAGGATGACAGACACCCAGACCTTTACAAACCCATACTGCAAGATAAAATGGGCCAGCTGAGCTCTGAGCTGGGGCAGAATTTTAATTTGTTTATCAAAGGCTCTCACATGTGCGGGACCATAAGGATATTTGTCAGAGGACCAACAGTGAGGCTGAACTCTTTTGTTTGGCAAGTGGAGCTTGGAAAAATATTTATTGAACTGTAAAAAACAGACTAAGGGGGGGGGAAAAGTGAAAGTCTGAAAAGAAGGGGAATAACTCACATGACTATACATATGATCTTAGTCTGCCAGTTTAGTTTGATTTTGACTTAAAGAATACTTTTATTGATAGTTTCTTTTTTCTTTTTAAAGAGGTGTTTTAAGAGCAACAGAACAGTAATGGGAATTTTTTTTTCACTTCAATTTTTCTGATTTCTAAAAATTATGAAGGGACCATTTGTTAATGGAGAGATGAGTGTTAATTTGTCGCTTTATTACAACATTGTATAATTTAGCAGCAAAAACAGCCACCTTTGCCAAACATGCTTTTTATATGTAAAAAGTACTTTTTGTGTCTGCCAGCGGGGCTCTCTCAGTAACAGCTTTTCACATTTAAATGCAGCCTGCTTTCCTGCGTCTGTGGTCAGAGCCTGCTGGATTTGGATTTGCAGAGTAGATAATGTGGTCAGAGGGACTGAGCAGGCAGGAATGTATCCTTCAGGCCCACTGAGCACGGCGGCTGCCAGGGTTTATTTTTTGGTAATTGTTGTCGAATGATCCTTATTTGTAATCTCTTCTTCTGCTTAAGATCCCCTTTTATTTTTCAGAATTGTGGTTTGCATCAGGAGTCTGTGAGTTCAGAGGCTGGGCGGCTGAGAGTCCAATATTCTGTGCATAAAAACCCAGCCCTGGCCTGGGCCGCTCTGGTGAATGGGCAGTGCCAGCTCCTCTCCGCAGTTTTCTTTCTTGTATCTCTGGGAAGGCAGGCGGACAGCATGGTCACCTGTGAACGCAGCCACAATTGGCTCAGCTGCGTCCCTGATAAATGTGCCCTGGGTAAGCTACAAAGGGATTATCAGCGTTCCCAGCAGCTAAAGGTGATTTTGAAGAACAGGAGGGATTGCTTCAGACTGCTCGCCTTGAATTGCATTTTAATATTTTGCATGACGGAGCACAGAGCCCACGGGTGTGATGCAGGCTCTGAAGCCTGCAGCCCAGTCCTGTGCCTTCTTTTTGATTCCATTTTCTCAGTGTTGGACATTCCCCAGAAGGTCAGCCAGGAAAGTCTCTGGATGCCAGACAGCAGGCAGAGGCCCCAGCCCAGCAGCCACTGGTGTCCCTAGAAATGGGCACCAGGCAAAGGTTAATTCAGACCGCTTGGTGGGCGCCCTTGACCTCTCAAGGTGTGCGTCCAGCCTGTGCTGACCACCTGCAAAGCCGCATCTATTTTTACTAGCCTTTTACTGTGTAACTCATTAGAACAAAATCAGACCTTTATGGAAGAATAATTAGGGTTTATAGGAAATTACCCTGGGAACAATAGAGAGTTAGAATTTAAATTATTAACATATTTTTAGGGCACTATCTAAAACATTGTGATTATGAAAACTATTTTTTTTAACTTGGAAGAACTGGAAAGCCCCCATGCTATGTATCAGATATTGTGAGATCTGAACGGCTTCTTCTTCTTCTTTTTTTTTTTTTTTTTGCAGTTTTTGGCCGGGGTTGGGCTTGAACCCTCCACCTCTGGCATATGGGGCTGGTGCCCTACTCCTTTGAGCCACAGGCGCCATCCTCTAATGGCTTCTTTAAAACTCAGATTTTGAATCTTCCTGTGTTAAAATATCAGCTGACCAAATGTGATCATCTTCAGATGGTCTCGTCTGAGTGAGAAGTTATGGAAAGAAGGTGGTGTCTGTAATAACAATAGCTACTGTTTATTGATTCCTCTGTGACAAGAACTTTATTTACTATCATTATCTAATTTAATCCCCACAAAACCCATGAGGCAGGAACTATTATTAGTGTTATTTTACAGATAAGGGAAATGACATTTAAAGAAAGTGAAATAAGTTGATCAGAAGCACCTAGTAAAGGGCCTGGTTGGTATTTGGAGTCAGGCCCTGGGCACCTCCCCACCCCACTGCAGTCCTCAGATGGGCTGCTCTCAGTGCCTGTGTGGACTTTCCCTGCAT
Organism: Galagoides demidoff; assembly: GCA_963574575.1. NCBI lineage: Eukaryota > Metazoa > Chordata > Mammalia > Primates > Galagidae > Galagoides > Galagoides demidoff. The sequence goes on from CAUYQV010050420.1 coordinate 19,503, forward strand.
AACCTCCCACAGAGAGGCAACCACCTCTCTGAGCTTAGTTTCCTCATCTTTAAAATGGTGTTAAGACCACTCACCAGGTAGGTTTTTACGTGGAAATGCGTCCAAATATGAAACTCCATATGCGTACAACCAGTTATTATCATGTTGAAGAAAAGATAGCTTCAACTGAAGCTGATAATGCCCTTGCCAAACAAATCTTTTAAAAACATCTCTTTCTTGGTGACTCAACCCTTCTTGACCCTTTGCAGTGACTCTCTACCATCTGTTAGAACAGGTCTGACCCCTTAGCCAAGAAAGAAATCTGGCAGAGCCCTATCATTCGGCCTGTGGCCTCTTAGGCACGGAACCATTCCAGAGCCTGGTCTGTCTCTTTACTGTTCCTTTCTGTGGTAGCTGAATTATGGCCTTCCAAAGTGTCTACGTCCTAATCCCCAGAACCCGAGGAAAGTGTTGAATCCATTATCTTACATGGAAAAAGGAACTTTAAGAATGTGTAGCATGACCACATAAATGATCACGGGAGACACAGATTGACAGTACACACTGCAAGAGGTGAGGCTAACCATAGGTGCAGGATAGCCCTGGGCACTTCTCACAGAGTCCTTTTACTGAGAAGATACATAATGGGTGGAAAGATTACTAAGCAGAGACATGCAGGGGCTGCGTGCTCAGGGAAATGATCTCATAGGTGCCAACAGAATATGTACTCAAGGAAATGATCTTCAAGGGTGGCAAGGAAATGATCTCCAAAATACTACATGCAATTTTTCTCCACTAATCCTTCAAGGAAGTGCCATAAAATGCTCAATGTTTAACATCAGCCTAACTACTGCAGCACTGAACTTTGCTCCTCCAGAGTTACTGAGTTACTTGGTGGCTTGCCTTCCAAGTCACAAGAGATTTCCAGGCTTGCCAGGAGAATGTCTTGTTCTCAGTAATTCCTCATATGAGTTATGATACCATGGTTCCCTTAAAATAAGACCTACCCAAAAAATAAACCCTAGCAGGATTTCTATGCGTTTGTTAAATATAAGCCCTATCCCAATAATAGGACTAGTGATGGGCGCCATGCATTTTGGCACAGAGCGGTAAGGAAGACTGGAATACCTTTTATCTGCCACAGCTCCTTTCTCCGAGCCGTTCACATTTGCACAGGTACACGGGTGGTAATCGCAGTCACAGGCATCCTATTGCACATGTGGGAACAGCCAGGGGAAAGGAGTTCATGCATCACTAGTGCCAGCCCCACCAACAAGGTCAGCTCCCCCTGTGAGGTTCCAGAAGAAGATGACTTAACTGTATTTGAACAAATGTAGATTGTTGTATTATACTTAATAAAAATAAGACAGCCCCTGAAAATAAGCCCTAGTGTGTCTTCTTGAGAAAAAATAAATATAAGACAGTTTCTTATTTTTGGGGAAACACGGTATTGATGGCTGTTGTAGTAAATATGATGTTTAATCCTCTATAAATGTGATTACATTAAGGTTTCTGAGATTATGAGATTATCCTAGACTATCTGAGTGGGCCTAACAATATAATAACAAGGGTCTTTATACGAGGGAGACTGGAGAGTCAGAGGAGACGTGAAAATAAAAGCAAGAAGATGGAGTGACTCATGGAAAGGGCCGGGGCCGGGTATGCAGGTGGCCTCAGATTCTTCCCTGAAGCCTGCAGAGTGAACATAGCCCACTAACACCTTGATACTGTGTTTCCCTGAAAATAAGACCTACCCCAAAAATAAGCCCTAGCAGGATTTCTATGAATTTGTTAAATATAAGCCCTACCCCGATAATAAGACCTAGTGATGGGTATGGCTATGCAGATACACTTTGCAATAACTTTGGAATAACTTTGTCTTGTTTTAAGCCACTAAGTTTATGCTGATCTGTTACAGAAGCAAGGGGAGATAAATGCATGTTTTAGACCATGATTGTGGCCATTGATGCTCTTCTGCTCAGGCTGCCACTGTCACCTGAGATGCCCTTTTCTTTCTCTCACCACTTTTCTAAATCTTTATTTTTGTAGTCCAGTCATACCTAAAACCTACAGCACTCGGGGAGGCCAAGGCCAGTGGATCACTTGAGCTCAGGAGTTTGAGACCAGCCTGTGCAAGAGTGAGACCACATCTCTACTAAAGGTAGAACAACTAGGTGAGCATTATGGCACACACCTGTAGTCTCAGGTATTGGAGAGGCTGAGGCAGGATTGCTTGAGCCCAGGAGTTTGAGGTTGCTATGAGCTATGACACCTGGGCGCTCTAGCCTGGCCAAGACAGTGAAACTCTGTCTCAGTAAAATAAAATAAAATAAATAAAATAAATAATATCTATGACAGATTAATTGTTTACTATAAAACCAACAGATCACTTGACCAGACCCTGGCATGCATTGCTCATTTTTCGTTGATTCCACAACTGTTTGTCACAAATCTACCAGGCCCTGGGGACACAAGCTTTCAAGAAGGCCAGGGTCTAAGAAAGGAGGCAATAGGGCCTTGCTGATCCATGAGTAAGAAGGAGGCTGTGCAAGCCCGTGTAGGGAGGAGCCGAGCCTATCTGGGGCAAGCTAGGAGGGATTCAGAGAGGAGACGGTGCTTGGGAGGAGTTCTAAAGCTTCAGATTTCCAATTATTTCAGGTTTCCAAAAAGATTGGAGAAGAAGGGGTAAGAGTATGGCTTGAGAATGAGCAGGTCTGAATCCAGGCTGAATCCAGGCTTCACCACTCTGGGGACCTGTTTCTCTATTTGTAAAACAAGGGTGATGGGGTGTGTGTGTGTGTGCGTGTGTGTGTGTATATATATAGTATACATATAGATGATGGTATATGTATATATCTATATCTGTATATGGCATTTTTTTTTTGAGATAAAGCCTCAAGCTGTCACCCTGGGTAGAGTGCCATGGGATCACAGCTCTTAGCAACCTCCAACTCCTGGGCTTAAATAATTCTCTTGCCTCAGCCTCCCAAGGAAGTGAGACTATAGGCACCCACCGCGACGCCTGACCACGACCCCTGGCCATATATATATTTTTTTGTTGTAGTTGTCATTGTTGTTTGGCAGGCCCAGGCTGGATTTGAACCCACCAGCTCTGGTGTACATGGCTGGTGCCTTAGCCGCTTGAGCCACAGGCACTGAGCCTGTATGTAGCATTTTTAAGACTCACTTCTGTGCTCTGTGGGCAGCACCTCGCTTACACGTAGCAAGTGCTTTAAACACTCTCTGACCTGACCCACGGCACTGGGAATCCGGTCTACACTTTCACAGCTGGAAAAGGTAATGCTTATTTTCATGCTCTCTTCCCCAGCCAGCTACCACGAGGGCATCTGGGTTGGGGCAGTCTTTAGTTAATAACAGAGCTCATGCCCTGGGTGCTGCATAGTGGCACAGATGGGTTGACCTTGAAGCCAAAGTCAGATTTACTATTAGGCTAATTAAACATGAGTCTTTCATGGCCCTGTAACTAACTTTGTATGTGTAGTGTTGCGTTCTTTTTTCTCGAGGACAGTTTGCTTCATGTCCTGCAAACCTGGATATCCCCTGCACAGTGGTCATGCATATGAATTCCATCCCCAGACTGCCTGGGTTCAAAGGTAGCTCTGTCTGGGCTTCCTTCTGCCTTAGTTTTCTTCTCTTCTTTTTTTGAGTCAGAGTCTCACTCTGTGCCCCTGGTGTCACAACTCACAGCAACCTCAAGTGATCCTTTTGCCTCAGCCTCCCAAGCAGCTGGGACTACAGGGGCCCCCCACAATGCCCTGCTAATTTTTATATTTTTTAGTAGAGATGGGGTTTTATTCTTGCTCAGGCTGGTCTCAAACTCCTGAGCTCGAGTGATCCACCTGCCACAGCTTCCCAGAGTTCTGGGATTACAGGGGTGAGCCACGGCACCCAGCCTAGTTTTGTTATCTTGAAAGTGGAATTGATAGTACTTTCCTTATAGGTTGCAGAGAGGATCGAATACACTGATTTTAGTAAGTATTCACTAAGTGTTAGCTATTACTATTAATTATGGTAAAATTAATTAAGGTAAAAACAGCAGTTGTGAGAGGCTAGCGAGCGCAGAGTCTTCGTGAGGGCAGAAATCATTTTGTCTTGTTCAATTCTATCTACAGAACCTTAAAAGGCAAATGCATATTGTGTTCTTAAAGCCAGAGCACTGTACTCACTACATATTATTTTGCTGTTTCTGCCTTCTCTCTCCACTTGGATTGTGATAATACCAGCTTCTATTTACGTCATACTACACAGAATTACTCATTCTTTTAGGAAATATTTATGGCACACAGTAGGTACTCAGTAAACTATCTCCTCAATTAAATCATGACTAACGTGTGCAAATGCAAATAAATGATCCCGTCTCTTACAACTTTGTTTCTTGGTAAAATCTACATACACTAAATCTAAGGTCCATTTCAGCGTCGCAAGAGGACAGTAACTGCAGAGACAGGTGAATCGATACATTGGATGCAGAGAGATTGCACTGTTGTCCTCACCTGCACAGAGGCGCTGTCACACTCTGCACGCACACCTGCTGTCTTGGCTGCTGCGCGGGAGGTTTAAAGAGGGGTGAATGGAGGGCACAGGGCAGTGTGGAGGAGGGCTTGCTTGAGGCTCACCTAGAAATCTATCCCCTGACTGGCTCTATGACCTTGGGAAAATCATTTAACCTTTCTGAGCCTCACTTTGCTTATCTGGAAAAGAGGCATTGAAACTCTCTTTGTGAGCTACTTTACAGGATTGTTGTATTAGAAGACATATTTTGCAGAAAAGCACTTTGTAATTCTTGTCCACCTAAGAACTACCGTAGTACTTGGGATATGATAGGTACAAATAAATGAAATAATAATTCTATAAATAAGTTAGGGTTATCACAATCTAAGGAGATAAGGCGATAAAAAGCATGATGAAGAGTTTCAGATGATGTGTAATAAGTGAAAAATTTGGCAAGGTGGTTACAGACACAAAATACATTCCTTCAAAGTGTTTTCTAAATCCTACCATTTCTCAGCGTTTTCTGCCACATCTGCCTGGTCAGTGGCAGAACTTTTTTAATAGTTCTTTTTGTTTCTAATCTCACTGTCTTATAGTTTGTTTCTCCCATGATGGATACTATGATTTTTCTTCTTCTTCTTTTTTTTTTTTTTTTGGCCAGGGCTGGGTTTGAACCCACCACCTCGGGTATCTGGGGCCAGCACCCTACTCCTTTGAGCCACAGGTGCCGCCCGATACTATGATTTTTCAAAGTGCACACACTGTCACATTACTCCCTCACTAAGTCTGAGTGCCTCACCGTGGCTTGTCCAGCCCTGATGATCTGGCCCCTGCCCACCTCTCCCCACCTTCACCTGTTACCACGACCTGCTTGTTTACTGTGCTCCAGCCACACTGGCCTCGCAATTCTCTGACTAGATCAAGCTTTTTCCTTCCTCTCTTCTTTCTGCCTGTTCTGCACAGGTCTCTCAGTTCCAGTGTCACTTTCACAGATAGAGACTTCCCATCCATCTACGTAAGGCTGCCTCCCCATGCCCCTGTTTTATCACTTTATGAAAATTATATATTGGCCAGGCATGGTGGCTCACACCTGTAATCCTAGCACTCTGGGAGCCCCAGGCAGGTAGATCACCTGAGCTCAGGAGTTTGAGACCAGGCTTAACTAAAGTGAGATCCTGTCTCTAAAAGTAGCTGGGTGTTGTGAAGGGCACCTGTAGTTCCAGCTATTCAGGAGGCTAAGGCAGGAGGATTGCTCAGACCCAGGAGTTTGAGGTTGCTGTGAGTGAGGACACCACAGCACTCTACCAAGGGTGACAGAATGAGACTCTGCATTAAACTGAAAAGAAAAGAAAATCATATGACTCCTTTGCCAATTTACTTATTTATTGTAATTGTTGCCTGTCTCCCTTTGAAGAATAGAGGGTGGGGACTTGGTTTGCCCTTTTTCCCAGCTTCTGTTTTTCTAGTGTTTGTCATAAAATTCTCTCTTTTCCTTCTCCTCTGTGACTTTTACCTCACATCTTCTTCATCCCCACTTTCATTTAGCTCCTCACCATACCCCTTTCCCTCACTTAGGAAGGTTCAATCACAAGGCCCTGCTGTCTTAGTCCTTATAAAGGGCAGTACGTTTTCATACACAGGATTTCATATCCTGAAGTGACTTGGCTCCTTCCAAAAAACCATTGAAATAACAATTTTTGTTTTGGCCAAAATTATACATGCCATAATAATTGGCTTACTAGCTTCTTAGAATTCTGAGAACATTGCCCATGGCAGATGATGCTGCTCTGTGGGGCAGGGGCTGTGTGCACACTCACCTGGGACTGAGCAGGGGCTGTGGACCGGGCAGGGGCTGTGTGTGTGCCCTCCCCTGGGAGTGTGTGCAGACGTTGGGATTATTCTTGGAAGCAGCCGTACCTACTCAGAGCACTTTCCTCTTCTGATGCTGCATTGCCACATTTCCTTTATTGTAAAGAACTGGAATGAAAATGTTTATTTTTATCTCAGATGGAAGAGGCTGCACGAGGCCCTGCCACTGCCTGGTTGCCACCAGTTGGCAGGGTTACATCTTGGGTATGGGTTAGCTCTCTCTCTGCCATTGTCCATTTTCCCCTCCGCTGCCCATTACAACACAATGCGCAGGAAACCTGTTTTCTGGGAATACATATTGCATTTTCCCAGTGACTGCTTAGGTCTGCCCGGCATGCTGGTCCCTTCCCAGTGCTCCTGTTACTCCCCATACGTGCCACACACACAGCATTGCTCCCCTGTGGTTCTGTAGGTCACATGTCCCTAGCACCCATCCCTGCTCCCGACACAGAATGGGTTGTCAGTCATGTTTGTCAGATAAATGCTTTGTGACAATTTTTTATTTTCCTTTTGAATTGTGATCTTCCTTTGGGCATCTACATGCCTGTGTGTACAGGGGTCACCCTGGCTGGCGTTCATAGACCCTCCCCACAGACTGATGCCTCCCTGTGCAGTGTGGCTCGCCCTGCAAACCCCTTGCATTGTTTGGAGACTCTGTCCCATGCCAAGGATCCAACCACCCACCAGCAGATACGCTGCAGTCCAAACAGATGGACAAGGGAGATAGGCTGGCCAAAGCCCGTGACTGAGCACAAGCCTCTGCAGAGAAGCCAAGTGCATGGAAATGAAGGCTCGTCCTGCCGCCAGTTTCCAGCATGAGGACGAGCCAGCGTGGATGAGGTTTTGACACTGATCTGCTGACAAGGGAGGAGGCAGAGTGAGAGGGAGAGTGCGGGAGGGGGCTGCTTTAACAGGTGGATGGACGGCCCCAAACACAGGAGCTCTGAAATGCTCGAGTCAGTTTATCAAGGGGAATTAACGTCATCTTCAGATGGGTCGGTTCTGATAATCCACATCTGGCCCAAACTCCGATCAATAGTCACTCATTCACTCGTTCATTCATTGAGCATCTAACGCGGGCCAGACGCTGGCCAGCACCAATGAGAGAGCTGGTCTATGCCCTGTAAGAACTTACTTTTCACAATTAGTCAGTTAATAACAGTTATAAGTGTTATGAAGCAGTACAGGGAGCTAAGGCAATGTAAAATGGGGGAGGAGGTCTGGAAAGACGTCTCTGAGGAGGTCATGTTGGGGTTGAAATCTGAAGAAGGTGTATAAGTTGGTGTGGAAGTGGGGTGTGCTGGGTCTGAGAACTGGAGCATATTCTTGGCACAGTGGGAATAATATGTGTTTTGCACCATCTCTTTGCAGTGGTGACCAGCTGGTGTTTACATACCTCCTGAGGAGGGAATTCTCAGTCCTCAGAGATGGTGCCTGGATCAGCCTCTGTCCAGACCTTCTTCATTTCCCACCAAAATCCGTCTCTGAAGCTTCTGGCTGTTGGGTACTTCCTGGGACGTTATAGAGCAAGCTGAATCCATCTTCTTGGGACAGCTGTGGTTTTTACCTTCTGGCAATTTTTTAAAACTCCTTAAGATTCAGGCTCAGCACCTGTGGCTCAAGCAGCTAAGGCACCAGCCACATACACCTGAGCTGGCGGGGTCGAATCCAACCTAGGCCTGCCAAACAACAATGACGGCTGCAAACAAAAAATAGCCAGGCATTGTGGCAGGTGCCTGTAATCCCAGGCACCTACTAGGAAGGTGGAGGCAGGAGACTTGCTTGAGCCCAGGAGTTGGAGGTTGCTGTGAGCTGTGATGCCACAACACTCTACCTAGGGTGACAGCTTGAGGCTTTGTCTCAAAAAAAAAAAAAAAAAAAGAACCTCCTTAAGACTCAGACCTTTTTCATCTATAATTGGGGCTAATGAATATAGCATGTACCCTAGAGAAGTGATGTGAGGGTTACGTGGAAGAATCTATACAAAGTGCAGGGTTCAGTACCTGAACTTATCCAGTTAACCAGGTGCTCACAAAGTGCTTGGTTCAGTACCTGGACTTACTCAGTTAACCAGGTGCTCAGTAGATGTTAAATAGCATCATGTTATTATCAAACAAAAGTCATTTGTGTATTTGTCTTTCTTATTGAGTCACATTCTCCTTAAGGGCCTAGAGAAAAAGCTTGGATTTTGCAATCAGACAAATCTCAGTTCCTAGTCTGGTTGTAATATTTACTAACTAGGGGTAAGTGACCAGTTACTAGAAAAATAGTAAGACTATAAACTTAAATTGTAAAGATGATATGTCATTACCCCTCTAAATTACTGCATGAATTAAAAGAGATGCCTCGCATCTAGTGGTCAGCGCTCAGTGGCATGGGTCCCGTTTCCCTGTGACGGCCCCGCCATGATTTCCTCGGTCCGCAGTCACTTACTCATGCATTCGTAATTCAATATCCATCTACTTCTTAAAACATACTTGGACTGTTGAGGAGTAGCCACTACATATTCATGAATGAATGGAATGGACAAATGAATGAAATTTACCTTCTTGGCAACCTTTCGTGTAAGAGAGATTTGCTGAGATTTCCCCAGTAACAACTAGAAGCTCAGCTTTTCTGCTGAAGACTGGGGGAGACTGCGAAGGCCAGTCCAGGTACCGACAGGGTCTTTGGGGGCCAGAACCCTGCTCGCGTGCCTCAAGCCACCTGTAATGAAAAGCCCAGCGCCTGCCTCCTGCCTCACAGATCTGTCCTGAGGATTAATGAGATACCATCTGAAGAGCCAGGTGAAGCCTTTGGAAGGAAATTATAGGGAAAAGTCTAGTTCCTTGTGAATTCAGCTGCTGAGAAGAGTTCTGAATAATAAATCTGTGATTGGGTTTTTAAAATGTTATTTTGTTAGTAATTGGGTAAGAAGCTTTGGGCACTGAACTGGCCTGTGGGGGGCAAGTTCTTTGTCAGGCCTCTTCACACACTTTAACGGTGTTTCTGGAATAGTCTTTCTCAAAGAGTCTTTCTCCAACACTCAATCCCAAAAGGATTGTCTGTGTGTTTGCTGAAAACATAATTTCCTGGCCTTCAACTACTGGAACAACAAATGTGCCAAACTCCAGGAAGTTGCATTTATATGCAACCGACGTGAACGACGCCCCCTGGTGTTGTTCAAGGCTGCAGCTGGGCTGCCCTCTGACTGAATGGGGATTTCTGGCTGTGGGGCCTGGGAATTTGCATTGTTAACAAGCCCTTCAGGCAAATTAGCATTGAGAACCAATGTCAACACTAAAAAATGAGTGGCTGTTGTTTCCTTTCAGTTGGGGGAGTGTTTGGCCACTGGGGAGCAGGGAGAAGAGAGCAGAGCTGCATGACAATGGTTCTTCACACTCTCGCTGGCTCTCCGAGTAATAATAAGCTAATTAGGAAAATAATAGCTAATGTTGATTGAGTAAATTTACTAATGTCAGGCAAGGAGCGATGTGCTTGATAGGCTTCTCGTTTCATCCTTACAATAACTGCGTGAGATCAATATTGCTTAGTACCATCTCCACTTTGTCAATGAGTGAGACGACGTTCAGAGAACAAAGTTCTGGTGTGTAGCGTTTGTTCAGTCAAGGCTATCGTTATAAGCTTATCTGCAAAAGCAATTTCTAAAATATAAATCCACGGCTTTAGCATTCAGATAAGAACGGCAGCATTGGCACAGTGTACTGATGGGGAAATGGAGCTAGGGTAGGCTTGGGTGTTTGGCAGGGCATGGAGGAGGTGGGCGCCGGTGGAAACAGCATCAGGGGAAGGGGGCATTGAATAAAACACGGACTTCTTTGGGTCAGCTCCCTTGCAAGCCCCGGAGTAGGGGAGGCAACTTCATTCTCTTATACGACGTCCAAAACTCAGCCTGTTTTTATAGCGTTTGTCTATATAGGATAAATAATAATTTGTGAGTTGGCCTCTTCCATCAGAAAACATATTTTGGTAAATGCATAGGTAAAGTTCCTACGCAAATTTAACCAGAGGCTAAACACCGACAAATATCCTAGCTGGGAGACGATTTAGAGAATTAGGGTTTCATTTACAATTCCATTATGGCAGGAGATCGCCAATAGTTTACAAAATACATCCTCCTCTTCCTGGATCCAGAGCTTGACTGTATTTTCTGCTTCTCTTGAAGTGAGGTGTGGTTATGGGGAGGTAATGTGTATCACTTTCCAGTGTGGCCCATAAGACCTCCCAGGCGAGGTCCTCATGCTCTTTCCTGCCCAGGGTGCCCAGGGTGCGTGGGCCTGTGTGTTGAGGATGGCCACGCTCTTGTCAGCCTGAGTCCTTGTAAACTGTGGAGTACAGCCCCTCTGGCCCGATTCCCTTCCCCCGACTTTCCCTGAGAAAGGAGACACTTCCTTCGAAAATCCTCTGCATTTGGTGATCTGTTTGTTACTGCAAATTAGTTTCATTCTAACAAATATATCCAGGGTGAACACTGGTTTGGTTTTGTTTTGTTTTTTTTTTTTTTTTGAGACAGACTCAGTTTTTCACCCAGGCTAGAGGGCCATGGCGTCAGCCTAGCTCACAGCAACGTCAAACTCCTGGCCTCAAGTGATCCTTCTTTCTCAGCTGAGATTTCAAGCATGGACAACTGTGCCTGGCCCAAAACAATTTAAAATTCATTCTTCATTATCTGTCTCCCTGATAGAGTCAAATGTAGGAACCCCACCCAGATAGAGGGGACCACCTAATGGATCAACCCCCACCCTTCTGACAGATGTCCCACCTGGAAAGGTGAATGGGCAACCCCCCACCCTTCTGACCTTTCAACCCCCACCCACCATTACACAGGCGCTGACTCCTTTCTGGAACTCAGCTCGCCCTCACCCGGGTGGAACAAAGGCCGCTGTTGCCCACATAGAAGCCAATTCCCAGATTCCATTCCCCTTTTGTTTTGTGTCTCTGAATGATTTTTATTTTCAGTCTGTGACCTTTCACCCCCTCCATTAGAATGTAAGCTTGGTGGAGACAGGAACTTTTCCTTGTTTTATTCACTGTTGACACATAGCAGTCATTCAGTAAATATCTATTAAGTGCTGTAGAATGAATATGAGCATGGACATAGAAACATAATAGTTTGAAGATGTTCATAATCACCATCCACCTTTCTCTCTCAGCAAGCAATGGCTCTTTCCTAAAATTTTCTTCGCTTTTTAAAAAAGAAAGTGTTGGTTGGGTGGTGCCTGTGGCTCAAAGGAGAAGGGCACCATCCCCATATGCCAGAGGTGGTGGGTTCAAACCCAGCCCCGGCCAAAAAAAAAAAAAAAGTGTTGGAACTCAGAACATGATACCCCGAAATATGGCATCTTGTCATACTGAGTATTTTAAAATGAAGAAAGTTGAGAAAACCACAGAAGCAGAAATATCTCTGACCTTTTCCCACCTTTCTGCCTTGAGACTGTAAAAAGTGTTCTTCCTTCCTTTTGTCTTGAAGCCCTTCCTGTGACAGATGCCCAGCCCTGGACCCAGAGGAAGGGTAGAAGACACAGAGGAGCTGAGGAATCAGGCCCCGAGGGGTTCTCCCCAGTTTTATTATATCATTATTATTTTGTAGTTTTTGGCTGGGGCTGGGTTTGAACCCACCACCTCTGGCACATGGGGTCGGCACCCTACTCCATGAGCCCCAGGAGCCACCCTCCCCTAGTTTGTTAGTATTTGGTTATAATCATCCTTCTACATGACTGGTTATTCTTCATCAAACCAAAGCATAACAATACAGTTTTCCCTCATTCCTTTGAGTCCTCATTCTGAAGCCTCTCATGCCATGCAAAACTTGGTTAAATAAATTTGTTACGCTTTTCTCTTGTTAATCTGTCTCTGGTTACGGGTATGTCAGCCACGAACCTTGCAATGGGTAAGGAAAAAATATTACCTTTCTCCCCCATTAAAGTCTTAACTTTATGGTATAGCGCTTTATTTTTATACTGTTGTGACAAAGCATACTTTTGTTTCTATTTAACATGTTTTGTGTTATTAAAGGGCGCGTGTGCATTATAGATAATTTGGAAAATGTGGAAAGTTGTAGAGAAGAAAATATACATGATCTGTAACTCCAGTATTTAGAAACAACCATCCATAATGGTTTGATATAGCCCCATCTGGACATTTTCTTTACATATATATTCTTTTTTATAAAAAAAAGAATCAAACTGTATGTGTTTTGTTATGTCTTGCTTTTTTAACACAATATTCTAAATAGCTATATCCTATATTATATGAAAGTCTAATAATTTATCATATTTTTTTCCTATTTGTGGACATGCGAGTTGGTTCTAACAATTTGCTAGTGTAAATTATGGTGTCGTGAAGATCTGTATAAATAAATCTTTTCTGAGACTGAATATTTTCTTTTCTTTTTTTTTGAGACAGAGTTTCATTATGTTGCCCTCAGTAGAGTGCCATGGCATTACAGCTCAGAGCAACCTCAAACTCTTGGGCTTAAGTGATTCTCTTGTCTCAGCCTCCCAAGTAGCTGGGACTACAAGGTGCCCGTCACAATGCCCGGCTATTTTTTGGTTGTAGTTGTCATTGTTGTTTGGCAGACCCAGGCTGGATTTGAACCTGCCAGCTCTGGTATATGTGGCTGGTGCCTTAGCTGCTGAGCTATAGGCACCGAGCCATAGACTGAATATTTTCTTAAGGTAAATTTCTAAAGTGGGAATTATTGGTGAAAAGGTCTAAAGTTTTTTATTTTTTACTATGAAATTTTCAAAAAAACATAAAGGTATTATAAAAACCTATCATTTATTATTTATATTTCAGAATAGTAGGGGGTACACACGTTTTGTTTACATACTTTGTTTTTTAAGGACTGAGTAAAAGTTACATATGTAAGTGTGCCCTTCACCCAAATAGTGTGCATTGTACTAAAAGCTGTGAATTTATCCACCCCCCAGGTTTTATACTTCTTAACATTTTGTCATATTTGGCTTCATCTATTTTTTTTTTTTTTTTGAGACAGAGCCTCAAGCTGTTGCCCTGGGTAGAGTGCCATGGCATCACAGCTCACATCAACCTCCAACTCCTGGGCTGAAGCGAGTCTCCTGCCTCCGCCTCCCAAGTAGCTGGGACTACAGGCGCCTGCCACAACACCTGGCAATGTTTTGGCTGCAGCTGTCATTGTTGTTTGGTGGGTCAGGTTGGATTTGAACCCACCAGCTCAGGTGTATGTGGCTGGTGCCTTAGCTGCCTGAGCCACAGGCGTCAAGCCAGCTTCATCTATTTTTAAAAGTAGTTTTGGGAAACTGGGCATGGTGGCTTACTCCTGTAATCCTAGCACTCTAGGAGGCCGAGGCAGGTGCATAACCTGAGCTCAGGGGTTCAAGACCAGCCTGGGCAAGAGTGAGACCCCATCATCTCTAAAAAGTAGCCAGGTGTTTTGGTGGGTACCTGTGGTCCCAGCTACTGGGGAGGCCATGGCACTCTACCAAGGGTGACAAAAAGTTACTCTGTTTCATAAAAAATTAGAAAAAAATAAAATAAAAATAGTTGTGGGAGGGGGATTGGGTGCTCTGACCTAACGGGCACAATGTCAGGGTGTATGCACCCCTCCTGGGTGAGAGGCCCAATGGCAACTTGGCTTCTACCTAATAAACACAAGCAACGTAACCCAGGCAGATTCATTTGAAATAAAAAAATAGTTTTAAAAATCTCTAACAGATAAGGACTTTAAAAGGGCTGTTTAAAAATCATAACTATATTACAATATTCACACACAATAAAACAAATAATAAATCTTTAACATCGTCTTCGACTTTTCCTGATTGTCTCAAAACACCTTTTTACAGTTGGTCTGATTGAAACAGGATTAAATACGGCCCTCACATTGATTTGGCTATTATGTCTCTTAAGTCTGTTTTAAGCTTTAGTACTTTCCCTTTCTTCTTTCCTCTGAAGCCATTTATTTGTTGAAGAAAACAGGGAACTGATCACATAGCATTTCCCACACTCCAGTTGTGCCCCGTTTCATTCTCATGGACGTGTTAATACATTATTCCATCCATTATAAGTTTTGCAACTTTAGAGCAGTGGTTTTCGGGCCTTAATGTACACCAGCATCACCTGGAGGGCTTGTTACAACACACAAGCGCTGGGCGACGCCCGAGCTTCTGGCTCAGTCACCAGATGAGCAGGAGAATTTGTGTTTCTAATACATTTTCAGATGATGCCATCACTGATGCTCCAGAGACCACCCTTTGAGAATCACTGCTTTAGAGGAAAGATTATATCACTTTAAAAGAAAGGGTAGGTTTACAACTGAAAAAAATACATACTCATGTATTTAAAGATGGGTTTCAAAGCCTGCTGCTTCCAAATGCAACACCTTGGCATTTCAGGAAACACCAGAAGCAGGAAGGTCACTCTCCCACCTGCCTTGAAGCAGATCAGAAGCCTCTCATCTGAAAGGTGCCTTCCCTATACCTGGAGGGAAGGAGCCAGCCTTGCTGAGCTGTCCCTGGTCTCCTGGTCTCCTGTCCTCCGTCAGGCCACACCCGCTTTGTCCAGCCTTGCTTCTCCACAACTACACACTTCCTCATCAAACTTCGCATAAAAGTACACGGAGTTCCTTTGGGACCTCATTTCTGAAGGCTCCTGTGTCATGTAAAACTTATAATGTTAAATATATTTGTGTGCTTTTCTCTTTTTATTTATTTTATTTTATTACTATTTTGTTAGATTTGATTGGGTTTTTTTTGAAACAAGGTATTCCTCCGTTACCCAGGCTAGGGTGCAGTGGTGGCATCATAGTTCACCACAACCTCAAACTCCTGGGCTTAAGCAATCCTCCTGCCTCAGCCTCCCAAGTAGCTGGAACTGCAGGTGTATAGGTGGGCACCACCATGGGCTAATTTTTCTATAGCCTTTCTCTTGTTAATCTGTTTTTTTTTGTTACAGATGCCTTAGCCATAAACCGGGTAATGGATAGGAAAAGAAATCTTTCCTTCTCTACAATATATTCAAAGTATTTACTTAAGAAAATATATATTGATTTTGCTCTTAGAATTGTTTTTTCCTTTTATTCTTCAACACTTATGAAAAATTTCAGTCCTACAGAAAAGTTGAAAGATGGAACTTTTTAAAAGGCTTTTGCTTTCTGGAAAGTACTAACGTAGCAGTGAATGAATTTGTTCATTTTACCATATCCTGTCCCAAAGTGAGTATTAACATTTAGACAAAACTTGATTTATCTGATGGGTGAAAAAAATGATTTCTTATTTTAATTCAAAATTTCTTGGTTACTGGTGAGGTTTTAAGTACTTCTAGTGCTTTACTAGCCTTTTCTTAGCCTTGTTTCTGTGAATGTTTACCTCCTTTATTCATTTTTCTATTAGATCTTTAGTTTTTGTGGTTATCAATATCCATGAGCTCATTGCATGCTAAAGATAATTATTCTTTCTCATATTTGTAACTTATCATTTTGTAGTTTTTAAAATTTCTTTTTTACAAATTAGTATTTAAGCATTTCTTTTCTTTTTTTGAGACAGAGACTCAAGCTGTTGCCCTGGGTAGAGTGCTGTGGCATCACAGCTCACAGCAACCTCCAACTCTGGGGTTTAAGCAATTCTCTTGCCTCAGCCTCCCAAGTAGCTGGGATTACAGAATACACAACACTGGCTATTTTTTGGTTGTAGTTGTCATTGTTTGTTGGTGGGTCCAGGCTGGATTTGAAGCCACCAGCTCTGGTGTATGTGGCTGGCACTTTAGTTGCTTGAGCTACAAGCACCGAGCCTATTTGAGCATTTTTTAAAAATAAAATTTGACAGATTTGTGTCATCAGATATTCTGACTTATTTTTTTGGAATTTCTGCCATTACTACAGTCCTGCCTAATCTGAGATGAGTAAACTTTCACTTACTTTTTTTGCTTGTTCGTTTTTTACTTATGTATCTGTTTATTGGGATAGTTAACTGGGGTATTCAAGTGGAATTCATTTGTGTATTTTAGAATGACAATTTCCTCTCTGGGTGGCCAACTTGCACAGTACAATAGAATTTTGGGAGGAGCCTCAAATTTGCTGTTGGAGAGACAGTACATCAGATGACTTATCTGTGAACCACGGAACCATTTTGAAAAGGTAAAGCAGACAATACACCAAGAATCATTTGTCACAGGTAACTGCTGGCAGTCACATGAATCATGACATAAGGGCTGTGAAGGGCAGGCATTTAGGTCCCGTCAGCAGCTATTACTGACCAAGCTGGTCTTCAAATGAGACACAAACTTTCTGCCAAGAGGGGCAAGTTACAGAACAAATCATTTTGATTTGCATCTCAGCTTCTGTAAAACAGGAAAAATTTTTCATTGATATTTGCTTTCTCATTCTTTAAAATTAAATCAAGTGCATTTTATTTAGATTTCTTTGTTATTTATTTATTTTTGAGACAGAGCCTCAAGGTGTCACCCTGGGTCGGGTGCTGTGGCATCACAGCTCACAGCAACCTCCAACTCCTGGGTTCAAGTGATTCTCCTGCCTCCGCCTCCCAAGTAGCTGGGACTACAGGTGCCTGCCACAATGCCCGGCTATTTTTTGGTTGCAGCTGTCATTGCTGTTTGGCTGGCCCGGGCTGGATTTCAACTGGCCAGCTCAGTTGTATGTGGCTGGTGCCTTAGCTGTCTGAGCCACAGGCACTGAGCCTAGATTTCTTTAGTTTTTAAACTTATTTTAAATTAACAAACAAAAAATGTACATATATTTATCATGTCTATATTGTTTTGAAACATATATACATTGTGAAATGTCTAAATTGAACTAATTAACATACTTATTATGTGCTGAGAACACTTACAATCTATTCTCTTAGTAATTTTCAAGAACACAATGAATTCTCGTTAACTGTAGTCACCAAGTTGAACAATAGATCTCTTGAACTCATTTCTCCCATCTAACTGAAATTTTGGGTCCTTTGACAAACATCTCCCCCATCTCTCTGCCCTGTAACCCCAATAACCACACAGTTCTACTCCTTACTTCTGTGAATTCAACTTTTTTATCCAGCACTTAGAAATGAGATTATGTAGTATTTATCTTATTTCACTTAACGTAATGTCCCTCAGGTTCTCCTAGGTTCTCCTGAATAACAGGAATTTTTAAGGCTGAGTAGTATTCCATTGTGTGTATATACCGAATTCTCTATCCATTCATCCACTGAGGACAGTTACGTGGCTTCTAAATCCCAGCTATTGTGAATAATACCACAGTGAGCCTGGGTGTGCAGCTGTCTCTTAGACATACTGATTTTGTATTCTTTGGATATGTACCCAGCAGTGGGATTGCTAGATTATATGACAGTTCTATTTTTAATTTTTTGAGGAATCTCCATAGTGTTTTTAAAATAGGTGCACTGGTTTACATTCCCACTGTCAATCTGCAAGGGTTCCTTCTTTCTCCATATCCTCTCCAACACTGTCTTTTGTCTTTTTGATAATAGCCATTCTAACAGAAGTGAAGTGATATATCATTATGGCTTTAATTTGTATTTCTGTGATTATTAGGGATGTTGAACTTTTTATTTTTTCTTATGTCTCTTGGCCATTTGTATGTCTTTTTAGAGAAAGAATGCTCAGATCATTTCCTCATTTTTTTTATTAAATCATGGCTGTGTACATTAATGCAACCATGGGGGACAATGTGCTGGTTTTATTTACAATTTGAAATCTTTTCTTTTCTTTTTTTTGAGACAGAGACTCAGCTGTCACCCTGGGTAGAGTGTAATGGCATCACAGCTCACAGCAACCTCCAACTCCTGGGCTTAAGCAATTCTCCTGCCTTCGCTTCCCAAGTAGCTGGGACTACAGGAACCCACCACAACACCTGGCTATTTTTTCCATTTTTAGTGGAGATAGGGTCTCACTCTTGCTCAGGCTGGTCTCAAACTCCTGAGCTCAAGTGATCCTCTTACCTTGGCCTCCCAGAGTGCTGGGATTACAGGCCACCACACTCAGCCTCCCTTGTTTATTTTGTTCAGTTCAGAGTGTTATTTTTTTTTTCTTTTTTTCTTTCTTTCTTTTTTTTTTTTTCTCCAAGATAGAGTCTCACTCTATTGCCCTGGGTAGAGTGCTGTGGCGTTATCATATCATCATAGCTTGCAGCAAACTGAAGTCCCAAGTACCTGGGACTACAGTTTGCATCACCACACTTGGCTGATTTTTTCATTTTTCTTTTTCTTTTTTTTTTTTTGAGGCAGAGTCTCACTTTCTTGCCCCTGAGGTAGCTCACAGCAACCTCAAACTCTTGGCTCAAGTAATCTTCCTGCCTCAGCCTCTGAGTAGCTGGGACTGAAGGCACTCGCCACAACACCCGGCTATTTTTTTTTTTTTTTAAGAGACAGAGCCTGACTTTGTCACCCTCAGTAGAGTGCTGTGGTGTCACAGTTCACAGCAACCTCCAGCTTTTGGACTTAGGTGATTCTCTTGCCTCAGCCTTCCGAGTAGCTGGGACTACAGGTGCCTGCCATAACGCCTGGCAATTTTTTTGTTGCAGTTTGGCTGGGGCCAGGTTTGAACCCACCACCCTTGGTATATGGGGCTGGCACCCTACCCACTGAGCGACAGGCGCCGCCCATGCCCCACTGTTTTTTAGAGATGGGGTCTCACACTTGGCTCAGGCTGAGCTCAAGCAATCCACCTGCCCCAGCCTCCCAGAGTGCTGGATTATAGGCATAAGCCAGCCACTCGTATCTGCTGATTTGACAGCTTTGGGCTCCCTGAAAGGAATTACTGAGGTTTTAGCAAGATTGTGTTTTTTGGATGATTTCTTCCTGACATGCTTTTAAAGGCTATATAAACTCGACAAGTAAGGAACTGGGTGGAGCCACGGGGAGCCAATGACAAGTAGCTTCAGAATCAAAGACATTTCCTGAAATAGCCAGGCCCTGCCCTGGCGTTGTGAGGCTTTCACCCTCAACAAGGAGGGTCGCTCTGCCGGGCAGGCCACCTCTTACTCTTATCACCATCTCATTTGGCCGATGGGGAAGCTGCACTCACCCCAGCTTCTCTACACTAAAGCACCAGTTTCTCACAGTGTTTCATCTACTTGGGGCCTAAATCATTCACCTGCTAGGTGGTTGACAGTGCCGATACGCGGCATTAAGGAAGGCGTATTTTCCTGTTGTTCACATGACTCCGTTGTGGACATCTGTGAAAATCCCAGAAAACCCCTGCATATGACATTTTTAGAGAGCTTTCTCCATTCAGTAAGAGTCTACCAGGGGCTGGGCTTACATCAGTGAGAAAAACAGATGACGATCTCCACCACCATAGAGCTAGATTTGAGTTTGGCAGGGCTGCAGGGACAGTAATAAAACATAGATAACAAGTAAGCAAATTATAGTGTGTCAAAAGTGGTAAGTGTCTATAAAAAGAAAAAGTGAGCAAGATGGGGGTGACGGGTGGGTTGCAATTTTAAATAGGGTGATCATTAGACTTAGAATTGATTATTAGGAAAAACAACTAGAAAAGGGAGAATTAGAGAAACTAGAGTGTGGTAACAGAGACAGGGAGGATGGACTGGTCAGGGTCAGACTGACTTAGGTCAGGGTGACTCTCCCAGAGCAGCCTTCAGGTCATTATTTCCATCTTATGTATTTGAAAATAGATTCTGACTTATCTTTTGTTTCTCTTCTTGCTTTTTTTTTCTTTCCCCTTCTTTTCCTTTTTTCTTTTTTTCTATTTTCTTGAAACAGAAAAAATTAGAAGCCATGATGTCTGTCCTCAAGAAACTTAAAATCCAATCAAGGAATGAAGAAGGCCCAAATAAAATATTGAGAGCAAAGTATCAATAATAATGGGAATAAGTGGCTTGGCGCCTGTGGCTCAACCAGCTAAGGCGCCAGCCACATACACCTGAGCTGGCAGGTTTGAATCCAGCCCGGGCCTGCCAAACAACAATGATAGTTGCAACCAAAAAATAGCTGGGCGTTGTGGCGGGCGCCTGTAGTCCCAGCTACTTGGGAGGCGGAGGCAGGAGACTCGCTTCAGCCCAGGAGTTGGAGGTTGCTGTGAGCTGTGATGCTACGGCACTCTACTTAGGGCGACAGCTTGAGTCTCTGTCTCAAAAAATAAAAATAAAAATAATGGGAATAAGTATGTTTTTAAAATGACTGGGGCCAGTGCAGTGGCTCAGGCCAGTAACCCCAGCACTCTGGAAGGTTACTTGAGCTCAGGAGTTCAAGACCAGTGTGAGCAAGAGCGAGACCCTGTCTCTACTAATAGTAAAAAAACTAGCCAGATGTTGTGCTGGGTGCCTGTCGTCCCAACTGCTCAGGAGGCTAAGGCAGGAGGATTGCTTGAGTCCAGGAGTTTGCCGTTGCTGTGAGCTAGACTGACATCACAGTACTCTAGCCTGGGCAAGAGAGTAAGACTGTATCTCAAAAACAAAAACAAAAACAAACAAACAAATAAAAACTCCCTGGGAGACTGAGGCAAGAGAATTGCCTAAGCCCAGGAGTTGGAGGTCACTGCATACCAAGGGTGATAAAGTGAGACTCTATCTCTAAAAAAAAAAAAAAAGACTGGAATAAATGAACGATTATGACAGAGCCATTTAAACAATATTGATGGGGTCAAGGGTCATTTTGATCTGAGTTGGGTCTAATGGTAGAAAGAAGGGCAAACATCTCCAGAATTACATGGATAAGTACTCAGAGACAGACTTTTAGCAAGATGTGTTCAAGGATTTGTAATGAGATTGGCTTGAATGAAACAGATTTAGTTGTATGAAAGACTTTGGAGGGGTACAGAGTCGTATCCCTCCAAATAATGTGGGGAAAAATAAAATTTAGAAACCCCTCCTAACAAATGATTTCTGCATATAGCCAATGCAGAGTTGATAAGAATAAATTAAGGATATAAAATGCTGGTGTGAGAGGGTTAGATTTTTTTCCTGAAACTTCACTGAAAGAACTGAGAATAAAACTTGGAACTCTCTGAATCTTAGTTAAGCCACTGAACCATGGTGTGTAAAAATGACCTCTTCAACCTTACTAAAATTCAGAAATTACTTACTGTTCCCAGACTTCTGATTCCGTGTATACATTAGCATGCCGGACATATTCTGAGAGGCAAGGGAGGGAGAGAGAGGGAGGGACTGTGTCCAGTTTTCTTTGGGACCGTCCAGGTCTGTATTTCATCCCCCTGTTATTTGCAACCTCGCTCTGCTGCCTGTTGACTTTTTCTCTCTCTGGCAAGTTCTTCTCAGTTTGATGTTTCTTTTATATTCAAGAGACTGCACTATATTTGAAATTTAGCAGAAGGCTCAAGATGGGGATGTATATTTCAAAGAACTGAAACAGGGAATTTTGAATGGAGCACCCCTAACCTTGCCCTAAATCTCCCTGGTAGCTGTGTGGTGGTAGAGCTCCTCACTGTTCCGCTCCTGCTTAATTCTGTCTCTGCCCCTTTCATTTCCTGCAGCTTCTGAGGTGACCATCTGTGGATCCTCTGGACCTTTGGCCACGCACTCCACCATGGAGCACTTTGTTGGGCAGCCTCCCAGAGGAGAATTCTTTCTTCTTGGCTACATGGTCCAGGCTTACTTTCTGTAGCTACGTCTTAAAGTATCTTATTTGGTGTGTGCTCTAAATTTCTCTTTCTTTCTTGTTCCCAGGACTGTTTCTGGCATGGACGTGTTTCTCATTGGTGTCTGTAGGACATGGTGCTTGTACAGCCGAGCCTCCTGGGCCTTGGAGCTTGCTGACCGTTTCATCCTGTGTTACTGATGAGTCATAGTTTTTCCGGCTGATGATGAGGTGGGACAAAAATAATGTGAGGAAAATAAAATTTGGAAACCCCTCTTACAAAGTATTTCTGCATATACCCAAATAATACACATGTATGTATTAAAAGTTATGTTAGGGAAGGGTACGTGATAACTAGGAGGACCTCGTCAGGTGGTATTGAGGGGGGCAGTAAAACCTGCAAAACGGGAGGTAGAAAATCGTCTGTTTCCCTCGCAATAAAAGACAGATACCAATATTTCAGTAAAGGTTATTTCTTTCTTTTATTTTTAGAGACAGAGTCTCACTTTGTCACCCTCAGTAGAGTGCTGTGGCATCACAGCTCACAGCAACCTCCAGCTCTTGGGCTTAGGCGATTCTCTTGCCTCAGCCTCCCAAGTAGCTGGGACTAACAGGCACCTGCCACAACACCCAGCTATTGTTTTGCTACAATTTGGCCAGGGCCGGGTTTGAACCTGCCACCCTTGATATATGGGGCTGGCATCCGACCCACTGAGCCACAGGTGCTGCCCAATAAAGTTTATTTCTAGTTGGTGGGGTTACCAGTAATTTCTTTTTTGCTTTCTTGTTTGTATTTTCTACAATTAATGTATGTTATTGTTTTAGTAAGGAAAAAAGTCAATGTTATTTCCCACCCTCAACGGCAACCTTGGTTGGTTATCACACAATTTAAAATTTTTAAATAAGTATACTAAAGTGAAAGTGTCTACCTTAAAAAGAAATGAAAGTAAGTAACCGTCTGGCACTTGGGTCTGTGACAGCAGGGTGAGACCTTCGCTCCCTCACCAGCACCCACTGTGTAGACAGCGCTGCACCAGTGGGGGTGCCAGCTCAGGGGGTGGGCAGTGGTGCGGTACTGGCTTGGTCCATCCCTTGGGCCTGATTGTCAAGGATGCTGGGTATGCATCAAACTATAGCCTGGAACAAAATGGAAAAAGAACAAAAATGATTTGGGGAAAAAGACAGTCTCCATGTCCTATTACCTACTCATATGTCGGATATTATAATCCAGATTTTTAGTTAAGAAAATATAGTCCCCTGTTGCTAATTATGGGCAGGTTCTGAGAAACGCATCTGTAGTGGTTTCCCCATGTGGTCCTCACAGAGTGCGCTCCCGCTGGGCTGGCACTGTGGCTCCACGCGGATCTGTTGCTCTGGGCTGCAGACCTGTACGGCATGTTACTAACTTATAACACAGTTATAAGCGTAGCTAGACACAGAAAAGGGGAATGCACGGTGCTGCTGTTATGGTAGACAGCAGCTTTGACATCACGAGGTGACAGGAATTTCTCATCTCCTGTTACAGTTCTACGGGACCACTGTCCTCTCTGCCGTCCTGGGTGACCAAAACACTGTGACATGGTGTGTCACTATATGACAACAGCTGACATTTATTAAATGCCTACTATGCTGTGGACAGCAGTTCTCAAAGTGAAATTCATGGTTCCCCTGGGGTCCCTGAGACTTTTCAGTGGGTCCACAAAGTCAAAAACAGTGTTGCAATAATACTGAGATGTGACTTGCCTCTGTACTGTGTGGGCATTTGCACCAACAGTGTAAAACCAATGGTGCTAGAACTGTTGGTGCCTTAACATGACCAAAATAATGGCACCAAAATATGCCGCTGACATATTGTTATATTTATTGTGACATCAGGAAAAAAATTGATTTAAGGATACTTTGATGAAGCGTAAAAATTATTAATTTTAACCAATATATATCTGTAAGCACACATCCGTTCAATATTCTATGTGACAACATGGGAAATAGGCATAAAGCACTTCTATACACACAGAAGCAGGGTGGTTGTCATGAGGAAAAGCACTTGTTTGTTTTTGGAGACTGAGTCTCACTTTGTCACCCTGGGTAGAGTGCTATGGTGTCACAGCTCACAGCAACCTCAAACTCCTGGGCTTAAGTGATTCTCTTGCCTCAGCCTCCCAAGTAGCTGGGGCTACAGGCGTTCTCCAAAACGCCTGTCTGTTTTTAGAGATGGGACCTCACTCTTCTTCAGGCTGGTCTTGAACCTGTGAGCTCAGGCTGTTAGGTCTAGGCTAAGGTAGAAAAATACCAGTTAACACCTGACAAATTCTTGGGCTGTAAGCCCTCAACAAAATGGAGTCAGTCTGGTTCACTCCCAAGATAGATGGGAAAGTAATCACTAACTTCTTGCTTGACTAACTCCTGGGCCTGGGAAAGGAACTGACTCTCTCCCCAGACTGACCTTTAAACAATACCAGGTGGAGAGAATACTGAGACAAAGATGTATAGGGGGAAAGTACTGGAACTAAGATGTATGGGAAAATATTAAAACAAAGAATGTATGACGTATGGCTAGCCACAAAATTCTGCTTCTGTGCAATACTTGCTAGCTACCCCACCCAAATACACCTGGACAGCCTGCATGCCAACCAGGATGCAGACCGAGCCTTAAAAACCTGACTCCTTAAATACTCGGGGCTGCTCTCAGAAACCCCATGTTGGGACACTGAGGCAGTCGCCAGCCAGCTCTTCAATAAAAGGACTCTGCTGTAAATGTGGCTTGTTTGGCAGTGTGGTCTCTGGGGAACTCCTGGGCTCTACAAGGCCATCCTCGCACCTCGGCCTCCCAAGTGCTAGGATAACAGGTGTGAGCCACTGCACCGGTTGAAAAAAAACATTTGTGTAAGCGAGGAGCCACTTTTTGTTTCATGGAACTCTGTTTTTACTTGAAAGAACAACTAATAGGCAAAATACACTTATTTAGACAGGGATTTTTGGCATATATTTTCTCAAAAATGAATGAAGACCAAAGGTATATATATAAAAAAAAAACACTCAGCATCATTAGTCATTGGAAAAATGCAAATCAAAATTATAATGAGTGGTCATCTGAACCCAGTTAAAATGGCTTTTATCAAAAATACAGAAAATAACTAATGCTGGTGAGGATGTGGAGAAATGGAATCCCCTTAGACTGCTGGTGGGAGTATAATTTAGTGTGCCTACCACGGACCAGTATGGGGGCCTTGAAAACAGAAAATAGAGCCAGCAATCCCACAGCCAGTATATGTTCAAAATAAAGGAAATTATCATATCAAAAAAAGATATCTACACTCCATGTTTATTTTTTTTGCTTAATTTTTATTAAATAATAGCTGTATACATTTATGGTGTACAGTATGATGCTTTGATATACAACGTGGAATGCTTAAAGCAACCTAATTGACACAGCCATCGCTCCACTTGTTTCTGTGGTTCGACATTTATAACATACTCTTAGTTGTTCTGAAATGTGCCCTTGCATTGTGCACGTCAGGCGAGAGCCTGAGGTGCTCCCAGGCTTACTGCAGCACGATCCACAATAGCCAAGGTTTGGAATCAGCCTAGCGCTCCTCAGCAGCTGAATGGATAAAGACCATGCAGTGTGAGTGCACAGTAGAATATTACTGGTCCATAAAAACATAAAATCCTGCTATTTGCAACACAGGGATGGCACCGGAGGACATTATGTTGAGTGAGAGAAGCCAAACACAGGAGGACTCTCACCTGTTCTCTGTCCTACGTGGGAGCTAAACACTAACACGACCGACCTCGGAGAGACAGAGCCAGAGTGATGGTGACCAGAGATTGGGAAGGTAACAGGGAGCGAGGGGTGGGAGGGGACATAGAGTGGGGATGGTTAATGGGGGCTAAATCATAGTTATTAGAATGAACAATATTTCATAACACAGAAAAGTGACTGTAATCGACAAGTTATAGTATACTATAAAATAATTAAAAGAGTAGGGTTATAATGTTCTTAATAGTGAGAAAAATGATAAACGCTTGAGGTAATAGATATACCCACATTTGGTTATTACACCCAGTACACCTGTATCAAAATATCATCTATACTATATAAATATATGCAAATATTATCCCCCCATAATAATTAAAAATAAAGAAATAAAAGTAAAATCAAATGAAAATGAAATTAATGAAGGGAGCCTGTCATTTCCAAGAAAAACAACTGGCAGTATTTGTTACTGATGATAAAATTTGAACTTTCAGGGCTTGTGCCTGTAATCCTAGTACTTCTGGGAGGCTGAGATGGGTGGATTGCCTGAGCTCAGAAGTTTGAGACCATCCTGAGCCAGACTGAGACTGTATCTCTAAAACTAGCTGGGCGTTGTGGCAGGTGCCTGTAGTCCCAGCTACTTGGGAAGCTGAGGCAGGAGGATCACTTGAGCCCAAGAGTGTGAAGTTGCTGTGAGCTATGAGGCCACAGCACTCTACCAAAGGCAACAAAGTGAGCCTGTCTCAAAAAAAAAAAAGAAAAAATGTGGACTTTCACGTGAAATTGGAATTTTAGAGAACATTTATCCACCACTGTGAACTTGTCGGCTTCCCTAAATCTAGAGACTTTTGATGAAATTGTGGGTTTTTTTCCATATTATATAATAAAACCCATTAATGTTTGGAAGATATAATTCTACTTTCAATAAGTCAACCCTTTCCAAATGACTGATGCATGGTGGTATAAAATCATATTGTGGGTAAAAGACCCATTCAAAGTGCAAGATAGACCAATGTATTTTAATGCAGCAGAATATGAAAAGTTTATTGATATTGTTTCAGATTCCACATCTTTTTTTTTGGCTGGGGCTGGGTTTCAACCTGCCACCTCCGGCATATGGGTCCGGTGCCTTACTCCTTTGAGCCATAGGCGCTGCTCAGATCCCACATCTTAACAAACTTAACAAAACAAATACTACTTATTAAATTGATAGAGTATTAAAGAAAAATGCTATTTTATCTGCAACAACTATTAAAATACTCTTCTCTTTTCCAACTATCTACTTTTGTGAGGCTCAAATTGACTTTCTACCTGTAAGTCAAAACAACACACTGCAGTAGATGTTAACCTGGGCACTGAAGAGATATACGAGAAGGCAAAATAATGTCGGTTCTCTCACTTTCTTTCAAAAACATAGTTTTTTCATAAGGATATTTCATTTATATCAGCATGTAATTTATGTAACATATGAGGTTTACTATTGTTCTTTTAAAATGAGATAATAAAGAAAAATTTAATAGAAGACCGAAATTGGACCCCCACCTTTCACCGGTAACAAAGATAGATTCTCACTGGATAAAAGATTTAAACTTAAGACATGAAACTATAAAACTACTAGAAGAAAGTGCAGGGAAAACACTTGAAGAAACTGGCCTGGAAGGATATTTCATGAGGAGGACCCTCCAGGCAATTGAAGCAACACCAAAAATACATTACTGGGATCTGATCAAACTAAAAATCTTCTTCACTGCTAAGAACACAATATGTGAAGCAAGCAGACAGCCCTCAAAATGGGAGAAGATATTTGCGGATTATGTCTCTGACAAAGGTTTAATAACCAGAATCCCATAGAGAACTCAAATGTATTAACAAGAAAAGAATAAGTGATCCCATCTCCGGGTGGGCAAGGGACTTGAAGAGAAACTTCTCTGAAGAAGACAGGTGCATGGCCTACAGACATATGAAAAAATGCTCATCATCCTTAATCATCAGAGAAATGCAAATCAAAACTACTTT
>CAUYQV010050421.1:0-36472 GCA_963574575.1 Galagoides demidoff
GTTGGAGAAGGGCCTAGGAACCTGTAATTTTATAAAGCTCCTCAAATGGTCTTAATAATCAAGCCATGTTTATTTCAGATTTGATGCTGTTCTGAAAAATTTCCTTGGAATAATATAACTTATCAAATCACAACCCTCAAATTTTATTTCAACTTTTGCAATATCAAACTCCTACACAGACTTGCTCCTTTAGCATTGTAGTAATTCACTGATTTACCCTCTCTAACATCAATTAAAATTAATAAATATAAGATAATATATGCTGTGTCTTCCATGCAAGTGATTATTTTAAGTAGCAAAAAACCTGAGAATGCAGAGAACTTCCTCGGCACCTCGTAAAGATCTTGCTCCCCCCAAATACAATGATTTTACCAATTTGGTATGCTCATCATTTTCTTATTACCCATTCACTAATAAATCAGAAAAAGTTATCTCCTTTCTGGTAAGAAATGTTTACTCATATGGCTCAAAAAAGTGGGAAGAATGATATTCCTAAACATACAATAAATGATCCCTAGGTCATGATTCTGCTGTGAAGGATAATTTAAATTTTATAGGTAGCACGATATCAGCACAGGTGTATCTGATAAATTACATATGTGATAAAAAGGTTAAAAAAGAATTCTCTCACTTCCCTCCTTAGCTGAGATCATGAACAGTATGATAGACTTGTCTCTGCCTTTCCTGAATTTCTGGGAGAGTGAAAGCTACTGTTGAGAAAGTATTTTGTGATGTTTTGGTTTGTATAATATAAAACACAGCAGCAAGTCCATGTCAATATTATTGTCGTCATTGTCACTGTCATCCAAGTTACTAACAGTAAAAAATATTCATAGTTCCAAGCATTTTACATACATTAATGTATTTAATCTCCCACTGTAGTTCAAGTTAGCTACTAATATTATATTCATTTTACAAGTGGAGAAACTGAGACACAAAGAACTTAATAGACTTGCCCAGCACTTTACAGCTACGAAGAGGCAGACTGGTATCTGAACACAGAAGTCTGGTTCCTGAGTTGATGCTCTGAAATTATGCTCCAAGGGATGATATTTCCACAGAATATAAAAAGAGCTGTGTAACTGGGGGCCCAGTGAGCCCTGCCTGGAGTGCCCTTATAATCAGTGGACCCCATGCCTTAGCGTAAGCCAGGACCAGTTTTACCAACACATCAATGTACTTGTGCTTTGATGACAGGCAGGGCACTTAATTTTCTGTTTCAACTTTGTCTCTAACTCACTTTTTGGTTCTAGTGCTAGGAATGTCACATAGTTATTTCCTGGTTTTATATATTCAAAAGTACTCCAGGAAAACCCCCTTCTGCAATTCTTTAACAGAGGTGTCAAAGGACACCAAGTTTTCACATTTTCCCAGTTTTGGTTTCAGTCTCAGCTTGTACCAGCTTCTGACAAGCACTCATTCCACAGTTCTAGAAATTTCATTAATTGTGTCGGTACACTGAAGGAGATCAACCTTGACTCAGTTTTGATTTATGAGTTTACTTCTAATTACACAGCAATCACACACACACACATACATATATGCGCATATCCATACACACACCTGCCTTAAAGTAAAAGTTTTAAGGATTTAGAAACCATCGTTGCAAAATGCAACTCTATACTATGTTATGATTTTCAAATAAGTGACTTAGTAATGGCTAACTTTAAAAGAAATCATATTTTTAAAAAAGTATTAAGAAACTTTTTCTGTACTTAGCTCTTCTCAGGTAAGAGCAGAACCTGTAGAACCACTGAGTCTTGTGCAAACCCTTCGTGTGGGAGGCTCTGGAACAGCAACAGGCGTTCTCGCAGCTGGAATGTGAGTGGGGTGCATGTGGAGGAAGGATCGTGAGTCTTCTTTTGATGAGAAGGGCCGTATAATTCTCCCCACAGCCAGCAACCCACTGAATCTCCAAGAGAAGGCATTGCTTCTTTTGGCACATTACAAATTTGGGAGTCCTCTAAGTGAATGTCCCCTAAATGTCACACAGAACCAAGCACTATAAAGTTCTGTTTTGCCAGCGTCTTCCTGGCAACCAGATCCCATTTTCTGCTTTTGGCACAGCATAGCATTGGAGAGTACCAGACAGCTTTGTTGACACCTACACTGGGGGTGTGAACTGCAGGCTATGACACATCGGTGGCAACACAAACCTGCATTTTGCTTGCTTCAAAATATGCTTCTTACTTATAGGAAATAGTCATGTGAATTTAGTAATGCAGAAAGCTGCAGAAGTAGAACTCAGAAATCCCCAAATTTACTTCTGTCAAACGTATGGTTGTTCTGGGCCTGGTCAGTGCTTTACAAACCAGGAAAGGGGCATTTCAATCACAATTACTTATTTTTACATACATACTTTCAAAACCTACTCCTACCAATTCCCAAGATATCTTATAGTTCAAAGAGGAATGATGGGAGCATCTGGAGCCAGGGTGGCCAGCCCAGCACTTCCCCCAGCAGAGGAGTCCACTGTTCCCTCCTTCTTTCCCTTAGTGTTTCAAATATTAGTAAATAGGTTCTCTTTAAAATATCAAATTTATCACAGATTTAAATCCCAATGAACAAAGTGAATGGCCTTAAAAGGCTGGAGCAGAAAGTGAATGTCTAAGAGGGGTCAACTCCAGCAACCCTGTGCCTTTTATGTAAGGGTAAGGTATCACACAGAAATCCCAGCTACTCACTTTGGTCTAGTTTTTATTCCCAAATTATGATGCCTCTGATGGAAATATTTTTTTTAAACAGGAAAACTGAGATCTACATATACTTTGAAGGGTGAAGGTCTTCATTATTATTAAAATAGTGTAAAGAAGATAAGACAATAGGGCTCTGGTTCTCCTTCCTTAACCTTCCAGTCACATTCTAGAATGAGAAGTCATGTGACCCTAACAGGAAAGGAAGGCAGGGGAAGCAGGAACATCAAAAGAAACTAGCTCAGAAGCTGGGGAAAGAGGGAGAGACCCCAGAGAAGATGATTCTTGGAAATATATGTATGCTATCCATTTAATGCTATATGTCCTCACTAACAGGCAGTGCAGATTTCAGGGTTTGACCCTACCAAACAAACTCCAAGTACTTTGTTCTTAGATACACTCTCTGAACTGACAAGAAAACCCATCTGCTACTTCAAATACTTCTCCATACATTCATATGGGTTGGAGATTTATTTGGATTACAAACTCTCCACAGGATACTCTAAGAAGTCATTCATACATTCATGTCTTTCTAATTGTTTTTTTTTTTTTTTTAAATCACAACTAGCTGAGATGAACTCAGTAGTTCAGAACATTGGTGTGGGAAAGACAGGAGACCAAGGGAAGAAAGAGAAGAATCATCTAGCACTGACCTGCAACGGGCCAACCTTCCTTCCCTCTTTGACCAGGACTACTTGAAGGGCCCTGCATACAGGCTGGCCTCCACACAGTCCTTCTCAACAACAGGACTCTTGAAATAAAATCTAGGTTTTCAAGGTAAATACAGTTTACTTTAAGTAATGTGATATACAGAAATAAAGAGGCTTCTGATTCTGAGAACTCTGTGAATCCTAGCAACTCAAGATATAGATAGTATTGATATTGGAAAATTCCTTAAACTCTCTCAAGTTTCAGTTCACTCATTAGTAAAAAGTGCATAAAGTTGAGGGTTAGGCACCTTTAGGAAGGGGTAGCACAGTGCTCTTATGCTTCCTACTGACATTCACTCCTTTAAGACACTGCATAATATCATTGGCTCCACGGAACCTGGGAGAGGCAGGTGCAGTCACATCAAACAGCTGCAATGAGTAGGTATGATTTTGCATCTGAATGCTCAGACTTGGGCTTGGGCCTTCAAGAACAGAGTCCTATCAAAAACTGTCAAGGTAAAGGACCTTCTGGGAAGAAGTGCTGAAGGAGGGAGCTCTGATGATGGGTGATGCCCAAAGGGTATATCCTGGTAGGGCCATGAATGAGACAGATGTCTGCAGCAGGTGGCTGCTACTTCATCTTGCTCCTGGGAAGTGATGTTCTGAAGACAAAATCTTCTTCCAAGTGCTCCTTGGACTAGTTCAACCTTGACTGTGATAACCAGTGGTTAGAACAGCCGTCCCTGAACTGTAGAATGTCCTCATTCTTTGAGACCAACGTTGACATTACCTTTCAGGAATAGAGAAATATTCTTTCTGTGAGAAAGCTATGCAAGGCAGCTTTTAGGGGGACGGGGCAAGGAGACATTTCCAGTTTGCTTCTTTGAGTCTTAAAAATGCAAGCTATGCTCTTTGTAGGAATGAGAATAATGCCTTGTTGGAGAATACTAAGTATATGGATTTTGTTGTTGTTATTCAAGTTGCCAATCCTGGTAGCTATTCAGTAGATAAGTAATTAGTAACAGTTTTGTTGGACTATGAATATCAGAGATTCATAGCCTTTGAATAGAACTGTAATACAGCAGTAAAGGTTTATAGCTGCATAAAGCTGTCCAGCTGGAGTAGAAGCAACCCACAACATTTTCCATGCAAAACCCACTCACATGATGCATCCCCCCTCTCCCCCCTGCCACCCCCCGCACCTCGCTCCCATCCTAGAGGCAGGGCAAATGAAGCAGATGTTTGCACAGGAATTTTCCCAGGGCTTAATTCAAGAAGCTGAAACAGTGAGCACACCTGAGCAAATGAGGTCTGACTCTGGCAGAAAGCCCTGGGCAGAAGCCCTATGTATCTCTAAGACTATGGTTTATGTACACAGAGAATCATGAAGAACAGGTAAGAAAGACATTTTCAACCTTTCAAGTTGGAATTCCAGCCACTTGCTACAGTAATGTTTAACTCTATTAGCTTTCACAGGGGGACAATAAAGAATGATGGTAATTTTTAGCTTGTCAAATTTTGCAGCATGTTTACATATTTCACAGAAAACACTCATCCCGTGCCACCCTCCCATATGTAATAGATACTGCACACCGAAACAGGCACTGATCTTAGAAAGCAATGTCTCTGGCAGTGCAACAGTAAACTTTGGAGAAGGATATTTAAGTAAATTGCACCTAAAAAGGCATATTTGCTTAAATAGAAAAATTGAGGTAGAATACCACATAAGGAGAGCAAAAAACAAAATGCTAAAAAAGTTTTACTAGATCATTCCAGTGCAACATAATCTCTGCCTTCAAAAATATTCGAACAAAGGTATAACTTATCACTTGAGAATTTAAATTGCACACAGATTAATACTGTCTCAAGGAACATACAGATACACAGATGGCAATTAGCCCAGAGCCTTGCACACAGTGGTACTCTATAGATGTTACTTGAACTGAAGGACAAGACAGCACTCTGTGAGATCAAAAAGAAAAAAAGAAAGTTCCTACAAAGCAAGCATTTTCTATAATAGGCATATCTCAAACTAATAGGCAGGAAGTATATTTAAAAAAATGTTTTTGCTTTAGGTCTAAAAGATTTTCCTTTCCAACTATAAAACAGCTGAAATCATGTATCCTCAGCCCAACATAATTTCACGCCTAATTTATGGAAATAGAATACCAAAGGCCTCTGAAAGGGAGAGGGCAGGCAGGAGGGAAAGGATAGTGTGACATTAACACAGGGACCTGCTCCGTTGTTGTTTGGCAGGAGAAGAGGCCTGGGCGAGTCTGCCCTACAGGGCGGCAGAGTGAGATTCCAGCAAAAACATGTGTTATGAGGGGAGGAGGGGGCACTCTGCTGAATGAACTTACTGTTACCTTTTTCCCCCTCTAACATAAGTCTTCTTTTTCCTGATACTGTCTGAATTTGAAACATCTAATTTAATCCATTGGAGGGCCAGTCTTCCTTTTATTTCCTGTCTGTACTGAAGCAGTCGCCTGTTTCAATTACGACTTTCTCCAGCTCCTACATTTCTCCTGCTCCAGCTGGCTCAAAGTGCACTTCCTTGGAAGGTAAAATGCACTAACTGTGCTGATCGGAGACTGATAGCTGGAGAGCCACAATATTTAATAGCTGCACTGATAAGAAGGTTTAAAAAAATCCATTTTTGAGCCTAAACAAAAGGATATTATGTAGCTGTATGTTCAATTAAGATCTAGTTAAATTCTTTTTTCCCATTATGTGGAACCTCATGCAGGCAGCCGACATAATTCATAGTGTTATGGCAAATTTCATCGGCACTGTATGTTTGAGAAATGTTTCCCTCCTGCTTCTCAGTTAGTTACTGCTGATTTGGGACCAGCTTGGTGCAATTATTTCAAAGAACAGAACTGTGGGATTGATATGGCATTCTTGCAAAACCTTGGCTGGCTAAAAATAAGACTGTTTTGTAGTCGAGAAGGCAAAAAAAAGGTCTCTGGGCTGTAAACACCAGTCAATGTATTTCTTTTCTGCTTTATGAAAACCACAATTTTTTTTTTCTTTTTTCCATCTCTCCTTACTCATAGCGTAGTTTAATTACAGTTTAATCTCTTTCAGCGAGCAGCCCTTGAGACCTTATTGTTCAACCACAGCATTATCAAGGCTATAGCTACAATTTATGGCAAAAGGTAGAGGCTCCCTTTAGAAAAACCAAAAATGCTCCCTCCCAGCCCCCAAATAAATAAATAAATAAATATAATAGTTACTTTATTACTAACTCACATTACAAATTTTTATTAGGCCCTAGAGATGCCAGGCCAATAATTAAAGAAATACCTGAGAGGTGTTGATCAACACTTACCCCGTTTAACTCTGCTGGGTCAATAAATCTGCAGGAAAACTTTTAAGTTAACAAGATTGTTTGGGCCTCCAGTTGCTGAAAGTATTTGGTTACACTGAGGGGAAATGAGGTGGGAGAGAGTGGAGGAGAGGTTCAGAAGTAAAAAAATGAACTCTCCACTCACTTTAGGTACAGGAAATAGACAGTAAAGCATTTGCTGCAATTGAAGGGGTGAATAAGGTCAGTAAATAATTTTTGCTGCTTTAAGCTCACAGGTGTCATTTCGTGTCTGAGTTTTAGGATACATTTTGAATGAGTTGGTAAAATTGCAGGAGTTTTAATCAAAGGAGAGGTAAAACTTGACTGTTTACCAGAAGGAGAACACAGATTGTAAGCATAAGGTGATGCCTTGAATTCGAGATGGAACTTTAACCATTACTTTGTCAGTTGTTTCCTCAATTGTCTTCCTCCTTTAAAGTTTTATGGTGAATTTGATTTATAAATTTGTTTGCTCTGAAGAAGCAAGAACAATAAAACCTCTTCATGCGGTTCGCGCCTGCTACACAGAGAGTTTAACCTTTTGCACGCTAACTTGCTTGTAACAGAAGCCTTTGGAAGGCCAACACAGGGCACAGGGAAGGCCATCTCTGAGGCTCGTCCCTACCACTGGTAACTGTGGCTTCCACCACCTCACTGCTGCTATCACTCTCCGCTTTCTCTCTGTCACTGCTCAGGTTTGGGGTAAAAACCACTGGCTTTACGCTATGTGCTCCGGTGAGTCAGGACAGCAGTGGCATGCTGGGCCTCAGGGGCCTAGACCACGCCGACAGGCTCCCTTGCCACCACAGCACACTCTTATCTCATACTTATTGTGAGTTGTATACACGTTCATTTCAAATCACAGAACTTCATTATACACTAACCTTTATGGAAATAAAGAACTCCACAAACAAAAAATTCTAAAATCTAAACTCACTTTGAATTCTTATCAAGACACATTTTTACAGAGCAGAAATGTCTTTATTCTATTTTGTTTTTCTAAAAAAGTTACACATCATACACAGCGTGCTCATTTCAGTGGCAGCCAAAATATTCTATATTTTATAGGCTAAAGTCATCTCTGCCAAACTTTAAGGCACAGAACCCAGGATCTCAATGGAATATTTTCCCAAATGCTTCAAAAGAATCAATGCTTTTGTGTGAGGAAAAATACTGGTCTTCAGTATCCCACGACCAATCTTGTAAAGAAGGTAAGTGGCTTTCTATTTCATAGAGAAAGTAAGACAGGTATCTTGCAGTCTACAAGAGAGTGTCAACTTCCCTCCCTGCTTTATCTTATTTGGGGAGCTGATGGGTCTCTTCAGTAATAGAGAACTTATACTTCTATCTTTACACTGTTAAGTTTCCATAAGGCAACTTCTTGGTTTAACTCTAGAGGTGGCTCCATGTTTTACGTGGTTTCATTATTGACATAAGGGCGCTGATATGTATGCTTCACCTTTATTTTCCCTGTTGTGGTCTATATGCACTTAAATATTATAAAATGTATAGATTGTTCACTGAGGAGGAACATATATTATTAAAAATATATTTGGACATACTGGCAGGTTCTACATACGTGGCATCATTTCCCAGGGTTATGGGGCATTCTGTTGTAGTGCTTGAATGCAGTTCACAGAAGCATTCTAACAGCAGAGGCCAGCAGTTCTCAAAGTATGGTCCAGGGATCCCTGGCAGGTCCCTGACACACTGACATTTGGTCTGCAAGGGCAAAACCGTTTTTATAACACGTGTAAAATACCTCTTTCCTTTATCATTCTCATTCTTTTGCCGGTATAAAGAACGTAAATTCTTTAAACACTACCTGACTTGTGACACTGCAAGAAACTGAATATTGAAGCAGCTAAGAGAGCACCTACTATCTTCTATGAATGCAGACCCTAATGAGATTTCAGAATTGTGAAACAATGCCATTTTTTCTTACTCATTCCTTTGTCTTGGAAAATATAGTTACTTTTCATAAAAATGTTATTTATATTACCTTGTTATTTTTCAAATGAATTAATTAAATGTCTTTTAAATGTCACAGTTATATAACATGGATGGTAGATATAACCCACATAAGGAAAAGGGCTTTGGCATCTCAATAATTTTTTTAAATTTTTTTATTCAAATTAATATGAGGGTACAGTATTTAGGTTACATTGTTCTCACTTCTAGGGTAGTATCTCAATAATTTTTAAGAATATGAAGGGAGTTCTGAGACAAAAGTGGTTTGAGAAACTCTGGTATAAGGTGTTTAGGTTGTTTTCAATTTTAGGCTAATCTATTGTGAAGCTTCATTTTATTATCCATGAAAGTGGAGATACAAGTCATGTGGCTTGTGTATAAATATATATCTGGGTAACCCACTCTTCTTCAAGTTCAAATTAGTCCCTCATACACTGGAGAAAGTATTTAGCTATTCAAAGGTCAACTTTGAATCTGAAATAGTCTGAAATAGAGTTATTCCTATTTAAAAAAAAAAAACAGGTTCTAGTATTTGTTTACCATAGGCTACTTAAAATATTGAATACTAAAAAAGTGCTTATAGGCCAGGCGTGGTGGCTCATACCTGTTGTCTAGGCGCTGTGGGAGGCTGAGGCAGGTGGATCACCTGAGCTCAGCTGAGTTCAAGACTAGCGGAAGACCAGCACGCGGCAGAGTGAAACAGAGTGAGACCCTGTCTCTACAAAAAAAATAAATAAATAAAAATAAAAAATAAAAAGTGCTTATAAATTGAGAACTCAGTTTTGGATTAGAGTGGCAAGTTCCTTTTAATTAGGATTTATGCTATCAGGGTAAATCAAGTCAAAAAAACAACTAAATTTGGGGAGGGTGTTCCATCCATTGTCAAAAGAGACCTTGCACTTGGGGATGTGCACACACATTCACACACCTACACCTATGCACAAAAAATCCTAATTGAGACCTGAGTCTGGGAGGCATTTTTGCACCTGAACAAATTTGAGGTTTGGAAACATCATTTCCAGCTCTCTCCAGTTCATTATTTCGCACCAAAGCCTTCAGTTACTACAACCATTAGTATTTGTCAGTGACATAAAATAGATTTGAACTTGCCAAGGTTAGAATTTAGCATTCTTACATTTCAAAACAGGAAAGAGGCTTGGTTGATATTTTGACACACTGATACCTATCATCGAAGCACAAGGTTTTATTTAAGCAATGGTTACCTTTCAAAAACAGAACCATAAATGGCACTGAACTTTAAGAATTAGCTAATGGTTCTTCCTTTGAGCTGATAGCCACTATTCAGTTTGTATGCAAGCCATCGTGTTTAAGACAAAGAAATCTCATTGTTCAACCACATTGACCTTCCACATTACTAATATATTCTGTCCCTATGATACATTAACAAATGTGATCTGCATGTCTGTCTTCATTTAGACCAAAAATCTCAATATAGGGTAGAGTGGAGAAAGTCTGGAAAAGCATTTTCAGAATTATAATGTTTTGTCTTAGTCACAAATTTAGTTTAAAAATTTAAAGAACAGACTAGAGGCAGTGAAATGTAGTGACAAGGGACCTCATGCTTACAATGACAGACTTTTATGCTCCTACACAATCCCCTACCTGCAATCTTAATCAAAAGGCAGAACTATGGACTGAACGCATGAGGACAGGAACTGTGTCTGTTTTTCACCCTTGTTTTGACAATGACCATATCATGAACTAATTAAAATTCATTAGAAGAATTTATGAATGAAAAAAAAATTAAACAATCATCAGTTATGCTAATTTTTAACTGAGCAAAAGTACCAAAGCAATTCACCTGGGAAGAGGAAGGTTTTTTCAGAGTAACTGGATGTCCATAGGGAAAGTAATAAATTGCCATCCCCATTTCAAATCATACACAAAATTAATTTGTGGTGGATCGTAAAGGTATATGTGAAAGCTAAAACTATTAAGCTTCTTGAAGAAACAGAGGATATCTTTATAACCATAGGGATGGGCAGAGATTTCTTCAGAAGGGCATAAAAATTACTAACCATAAAGGAAAAAAGGACTTAATGGCAATTACAAACTGCTCATCTAAAGAGAACAATAAGTGAAAAGGTAACCCATAGACTCTGAGGAAATATTCACATATGCACATACCTAGCAGAGGACTTCGATTCCAATCTACATAAAGAACTAGAAATTGGTAAAGAAAAGTTTAGAGCCTACTAATTTTCTAACTATGGACCAACATTTGCCCTGAGAAGTAGAATCAAACCAACCAGCAGGGCAGTGACTTATTCATTCATCCAAGTATTGCATACACCTTTGATAAGATACATGGCAAGTAGCTCTCGATTTAATCAGGGAGGCAGAAAAGTAAATAGGAAATTATAACACAGTGGGAAATGACAGTGAGAACCTAGGTGAGGCTTGGCTAAGTTCTAGGGTGGCCCTGAAGGTCACATAACTGGTTTCATTTCCTTCTAATTTTAATTTTATTGTTGCCATTCTATCACACAGAATGAAGTGTGCCACCCTTCATTGGGTGAAGTGTGTCACCCTTACTTGCCACCCTTTTTCTATGCAGAGACACAAAACAATGACTGGTGAGGTTACATTAATTACCTGTGGAATGGAAAGGTAGATATAATATCCAGAATTTACTGTCAAAAGGAATGGAATTTTCTTGTCGATCAAGTATTTGGAGATGGAGAGTAGACCTAATTTCTTTCATAATTTTAAGTACATAACTGAATTTTTATAATCCTAGATGTTGTTGGGTATATACATACAATAATTATACCAAAAGGGATACCCTTCTAGTTTAAAAAAATTAAAAAATATTGCTACCTAAGGTTACAACGTAGAAAAAGATCAATGCGACACTGTTCAGAATTTCAAAATTTTTCTTTTCTCTGAAAAGGTAAAAGGTAACGATGGCTGGAATTATATTAATAATTAAGCTGAAGGCAACATTATAAAATACTGATATAAATGAACACTAGCAGAAAAGAAATCCAAACTCGCTCGCTCAGGCTTGTCGGCACTAGAGCCTGCTCTCTATCTCTGTATACGTGTGTGTGTGTGTGTGTCTGTATCTGTACACACCATCTCTACCTATACCACTCCCTCGGGTATTTTAATGTAGTTTGGGTAGTTGTCTTTGTCCTTTTCAAAGATGATTTTACATCAGTAAAATCACAAACACATCTGGTGTTTCTTTATAGCCTGGATTTACTAAATGTCATATCTAATGAAAGAGGGATTTATGTTTTTTCAGCATAAATTCATTTTATTTTTTCCAGGCTCCTCCCTCACTACTCAAAGCTGATGACTTCTTAAACCAGAATGGTTGGTCAGAATCCAATCAAGAATAGAAAGGCAACTGAATAAATAAAACTATGAAGTAAGTGTAAAATATTAGTGTCCAGACATCCGAGATGTATGTGGCTACTATGAAACTTCCACAGCTGTAGCAGCCTGGAGCTCACGTGGTTCCTCAGATTTAACAGAACCCATTACCAGTAAGAGTTTTATTTGCTTAATAAATTACATTCTAAAGCACAATAGCCTAGGTTCATAGCTGTAAAATTGCCAAATATTGTCAATGACCACTCTGGTCATAAATAACAAAATAATCTATGACTCATTGGATTTTTGATTCCCAGGGCAATTCTTTCTCGCCATTACTCAAAAAATGTAAAAAAGTGCTTCTACATGGCATTTTATGGAGGTAATAAATTACTCAAAGGAGATGACATAGGACAGATTTGTAGGCCGAGTAACAGGAACCAGCCAACCAAATGTGTAAATTACAGAACTAGTGACAAAGAAGTGGGCTAGTGAAAGAATTCTAAAATCCTAAGAATAGATCAGGATTAAGACCCTGAAGAGAGAATCTTTCCTTTATTCAGGAGAATGGAAGGAAAGTGATGCAAAACCACTGGTGCAGAATTTATGTAGACTGGTGGCTCAATGTATCAAAATAATTGAGCTATCATCTGGTGATTTCAAAAGGCAAAACTTGGGTTAACCTTGAAATGTATCTCACATCCACAGTTTTATGTGACTACTACAAAGGGTAAACATTGGTAGACTAACAGGTGTCACAGAGATAAACTTGGGAGGTTATTTTTTAATAACTAATATTAATTATTAAATACGGTTTACGCAAGTAAGCCATATTGAGGTGCAGTATGCTAGCTCCTGGGCCAGCAGACAGAAATTAATAAGAGACAATCCTGCCCTCCCTGGAGGAGCTCATGTTCCAGAGAAGATAAAACTGGTTAAATCAACTTGTCACAGTGTGTCACTGTGCACTGTCACCAGACAGCTCCCCCCAGGCATGGAATAGTGTACACTATAGGCATTTAACTCAGCAGCAGATAGGTAGGAAGGACAAGTGGAAAGAAATTGGGCAGAAAAGGAACAGAAGAAGAGTTTTCCTGGCAGATGGAACAGGGGGGTAAAGAGGCGTGATCTGCCTGGAAACAGACGTGGAGGAGTGCAGGTGCGGGAATCACCCAGAGCCTCCTCAGCTACAGGAGGCAGTGAACTTCACCTTGCAGGCAAGCAGGCCAATAGCAGGATCAGATGGGATTCGGAAAGATTATTCATTCATCACTGTGGCTAATGTCATTCGAATACCATTTAATGATCAACGGTAAACATTTTTAGTTGTTAAATAGCACAATCATGGAAACTAAAAATGTATTTTTGCTGCAATTATGGCATTTTCTGTGGAAATGGAAGGCACCTGTCTCACAATGATAACTATGCAAGAGCTTGCCCTTTCTCTTCTCTGTGGGTTTTTTTTTAAAACTCCTCCAGTAATCTGCAAAATGATTTGTAACAGCTTTAGGAAGATTCTGACAACATGAAATAGAATATTACTGATTTTTCAGTCCGTATTGAGAGAATAGATTTTTAAATTTTCCTTAGTCTCTTGATTACTTCACTGATTGCAAAACACAAGGTTGTGCTAGGTAATCTCTCTTTTCTCTGAAAAATTGAAATAACAAAATAATTATTTAAGAGCTTTCACCTTTTACAAAAGAAATACATTCTCTCTCATAGAAGCCATCTGAGGACATAGTTCTGAGGTCTTTTCTAACATTCAGTGTAATGCTATGAAGTTTGAACTGCCACGAACAGATACTCTGACAAACTATGTGAGTGTTACCAGTTAAAGTTTTATTCACGTTACAACTATCCATGATACTCTGTACCGAGGAGGTGATTAAAAACTCCTTCAGTAAATTAGAGAAATGAGTACTGCTTTTAATTGTAGTAAAGTCTTCCATTTTAATATATCATTGATACATAAAATTTTATTTGTACAATAACTAAAAATATTTTGATCGTCCAAATTTTTATAAAAAACTAAAGACCTTCACAATGTTTTGAAGGGGGGCTTACTGGAAGGAGGTGTCTTGCTTCCTTACAACAAACATCTCAGTGCGCCTCATGGAAGGATGCAATTACTGCCGATCTTCTACTTTCACTGTGTACCACGGGCACTCAATACACTGCCATTCTCTGATGGTCC
The DNA here is from genome assembly GCA_963574575.1 of Galagoides demidoff. Lineage (NCBI taxonomy): Eukaryota > Metazoa > Chordata > Mammalia > Primates > Galagidae > Galagoides > Galagoides demidoff. The sequence goes on from CAUYQV010050421.1 coordinate 14,203, forward strand.
ATTAAAGTAGGGACTATGTCTATAAAATTCAATTTGCATATCTAACACAAACTTACTGTAAATTAAGCACCTAACTTTAAAACGCTCTGTTTTAATTTTAGAATGGGAAACTCTGCCATTCATTTTTATTGTACACATTCTATATTCTAGGTGCCCAAGAATAATAATGATACCTTCTTCTGTCTAGGAATGATTCCTGTCCTAGGAATCACAGTCAAGTAGAGGAAGAGAATTACAATGAAGACCTGATAAAGGTTAAAATACAGATCTGCATATACTGCTAAGGAAGTGCAGAGGAGGAAAGAATTGGCTTTGAATAGTGTAACACATGGATTGGAGTAAAGCTCATGGAATTAAAATTTTAGGATGCTGTAGGATGAAGAGGACTTCACAAGTCAGGGAGGGGCTGTGTAGGGCTGGCAATATAACCACCAACCAGCAAAGGTACACAAGACTGAGAGGAAGTTTAAGGAGCACCAAGTTCTCCTGATGGTCGACATGAAGGGCACAGGAGAAGGGAGATCTGAGTCAACACCTGACTTCCAGATGTGAAGACTACTAACTGAGGGCTCTCAACTTTCTGTTAACTAATGGTTAATTTAGAAAAGTAGGGCAAAGTGGAAGGTCCCGCCATTGGCACCAATAGAACCTTCTAGGAAATTTAGGAGGAGGATATAAGGGAGACAAGAGAGAGCAGAAGAGAGAAAGGGAAGGGGAAGAGCATGAGATAGGGGAATGGGAACGGGATAGAGAGGAGAAGGCAAAGGAGGAAGGCAGCAGGTCAGAGGTAGGAGAGCAGGACACCCAGATCCCAGGTCCCAGCCCCCAAGGACTGAATCAGGATCTGCCAGCCAGGGACTGAAGAGGCTGCAGTCCTCATGTGCACACACGGCCACAGCCGGGTTTAGATCTGTGGGTAGAACATCCCTGGTCTTGCTGGGAGGGAGACAGTCTCTAAATCTGTTTTTGAAAAGAAAAAAAGAAAGACCCAGTTTGATGAAGATTTGTTAGACTCTAGTACAGAAATAATGCACACTGAGAATGGAATTTTATTTTTGTTAGAGCTTTCCTTGCTTTATCTCTTTGGTAATTTTCTGCAACTATGTGCTTCTACAATGAGATATTAATAATCAGTATAGGTTTTCAAGAATCCTGGGAGAGAAGAAAAAATTATTTTCAAAGCTAGTCAGTTTAAATGTTCTTTACGTGAAGGTTGAGAAGGGAAATTAAGAGCTGTATAGCCAAAGTGAGGTTATTTTAGAAACTGTTATTTCTGAGCCATTCGTAGCTTCATCTGACTTGAGAAAAAGTATGAATTTTGGGGGCGTCCTTCTTCATCTGAAAACTTTACATGATGTCCCAGGAGACAAAGGGAATCATAAAATCCCTAAAGTGGTGCCTGGAGAATAATTAGTTCTAGATAGCTAATAATGAATGGTTGAGAAAACAGAGAGTGCTCCAGAGGTTGTACCAAGAGCATCTTTCCAAGGATTACGACATTCCCAGGAGACACTTAAACTCTTCAAGTAAGAGACAAGAAGCAATTCACCTGCTTTTCTTTTAGTAATGAAACCTCTACTAATTTCTGCTCTTCATGTTTGATTTAAAACAAAACCTTTCAGATTTTTTCTTAGTACAGATCAATTATAATAAATGCAGAACTGTTCATCCTACTGTTTTATAAATTGAAAACTGAAACATTAGGGAAAGAAATAAATTCCAGAATAAATTCCACACATTGCTTAATGTAAACCATAACATTCAGTTTCATATGAAGAAACAGAGACAATTACAAGATGTAATTGCTTCATGTGAGTAACATGTGAAAATCTGGTATCCTGGAAGCCGTGCTTCGTAATGAAGCTCAGGGCTCGAAGGCAAACTGGCACCTATTTGTCCTTTGTGTTCTCCCTTTTATTGCCACAGACTCTCACATGTTGATAAGAAAAACAAAGATTGAGCACACAACTTTAAACCAAATCAGAATGTCGATCCTAGCAGAAGAACCTGATTAAATCCACCTTGGCTATAAGAAAGTTTTTAGCTAGCAAATTTGGGGAGGTTTTCATTCTCCTCAGATGCAGGGCTGCCTGTAGCAGAGACAGAAACTGTCTCCACAATGGGAAAAAGCATTTCACACTCAAAGGACCATACCACAACGTGTATTTTTGTTATTTCTAAAAGAGGTGTACATTTGGAGATGAGAAAAACCACTGGAACATTCTGAGAAGTCTTAGAGTGGTTTCAATCCAAGATAAGGGTACCCTGAGGAAAAAAGAGGGCAGTTGCCTTTGGAACCTTTAGGGACCACCCACACTGCATTGTCTACGTTTTTGATTATGCCATATGAGGCAAAAGAACAATTTAAGTGTGTGTGCGAATAATATAAAACTTAATATAAAAGAGCTACTTAATGTCTATAGTTTTAAAGAACTCTGGAGCAGAAGATGGACAGGTTTAATTTGAAGGCATTTTGTGTATTTATAAAGAAATAGCACAAGAACATAATATACATATTTTTTAATGATGTTCTAAAATTATATATTCATTTATTATACTAAATCTTCACATGCCAAATATATATACACACATATACATATATATTCAAAATTAACTTAAATGAAATAACTGTTTTACAATTTAGTCTCCTAACTTCATTATACAAAGCCAATTAAACTACTGACATTTGGGGTGGTGCCTGTGGCTTAAAAGGGTAGGGTGCTGGCTCCATATGCTGGAGGTCAGCCCTGGCCAAAAAATGCAAAAAAAAAAAAAAAAACTAATGACATTTGTTTCATGATTTTGTAAAATTTCCTAATACTTTAGTTTCCAGTTAAAAATGATACATACTAACAGTTCTATATTTAATTGATTTGTGCTAAGAAAAATAGGTTTTACTCTTTAATCAAATGTTAAAAAAAAAAAAGGTCATATTTGGGGACTATAGGCCTGCAATAAAACATCATAAAATTCTAAAACAAAACAAATGATTATGTTCTAAAATATCCCTTTTAAAGATGAAATAAATTTTGATGCAGGTTAAATCCCTCATGTAGATAGTACATCTTTTCTAGCTAGGGATCCTCTGTATTCTGAATCATTTAAGATATTTCTTTTTCCAATGCATATGTTGTCTGAAATAAAAATGTAATTCAGCTACTAAAAAAGTTGAGCAATCCACCTTAGATTTGAGGCAAGCTTAGAGTCTCATCTTAGTCAACTCTATAAGTAACATTCTTACTCTGACAAATTATGTGCAAATTTTAAAATAAGTAATAGTTTCACAAAATAAACATTAGATAATTTGAATTCTGGAGAAAAATAGTTGACAGAAAATTTCAGTGCCTTTCCTTTGCTGTTAATTCTAAACGAAGGCTATTTGTGGTCCCAGCCTTATTGATCACACATGAATAGGTACCTGGACAAGGACAACAGCCTTATATGGACCTGAAAACGAACTTTCTACTTGGTGAATAAGGCCATGTGATAATCTACTTCTTGGAAAACCAGAAGAAAAATCGTCTGTATTTTTTTTTCCTCCTACAGAGTTTCAAACTCTTGCCCTGGGTAGAGTGCCATGGCATAATAGCTCACAGCAAACTCCAAGTCTTGGGCTCAAGCCATCCTCTTGCCTCAGTTTTTCTAATTTTAGTAGAGATAGGATCTCGCTTTTGCTCAGGCTGGTCTCGAACTCTCGTAAACTCAAGCAATCCACCTGCCTTGGCCTCCCAGAGTGTTAGGATTATAGGTGTCAACTGAGATTTTAAAAATAGACCGATTCACACAGGCCTGTCTTCCTTTCTTTTTTAATGAAAAGGAGCACAAGAAAGAAGGCCAAGACATGCTACACATAGCTTGTGTGATGAGCTCGCCTGTTTCTGATGGCACTCCACCTGCTTTACACCTGCCAAGTCCTGTTTTTACTCTTCCAGCTTTTGTTCACAAGAAAACTCAGGCTAACAGAATATTGCACAATAAAGATGAAAAGAAAGAACTTCAGCTGGGAAAAAAAGTCTTTGTCTAAGACACCAAATACATTACCCACTTCTGATCCTCTATGACTATCAACAGTCCTGGCTGTTTGTGATGAAAAGTAAAGCGTAAGATTGCTCACTGTGCCACAGTGAGGACACTGAGCCAAGTGGTGGGATCTGGTGCTGTAGGCTGTATGACTGCACAAGAGGAGTGGGGTGGGAGGAGAAGCCATTCCTCCCTTTACTTGTTCACTCAGTATTTACGAGTGCTACTATGTACCTGGCAACGTCCCAGGTGATACTTTTCGAAGATCTGCTATGTACTAGCAGTTTTAATTATTTGCATTCATCTTGTAGCCCATTACAGAAATGCTATTTTTATAACTGGTAGATAAGGTAACAGGTTCAGAGATCTTAATTAGCTGTCTTAAGTCACATGAAATAAGGACTAAGCTGTCCCTGGACCCCCAATTTTGTCTCATTCCAAAGGTCAGGTGTTTTCTGATGATGACCTCATGGGGAACCCCACAAAATACCACCATTAGGTTTATTCATATACAATAATAGCATCTTATTTTAAAATACAGATGTTAATATCAAGAAAGGCAGACTGTAGGTCATTTATGATATGCTGTAAACCATTTCACATTTTAAATTATAACTTTAATATAAAGTAATATATTCTCACTGTAATTACTCAAAGAACACAGAAGTATAAAAAAGAGTTAACAAGTTTTCTCCACCCCTCTCAACCAATGTTCAACTCTACGTATTTAATCAACATCTAAAGTGTAGTGTATTCTTTTTTCATACCTTTGTCTCTGCTCACAGAGTGCAATAAACAGATACATAGAGATTTGGGTTTTTAAGTTGTGGAAGTTTTTCTTTTAGTTTGTTGACTATAGGCACAGCTTGGATAGACGTTTCAGTGGGAGGGTGGTGACAGCGTTTTGAAAGACCAGGGAAACTGCCAGAGGAAAGCAGGTCTGGGTGGGTTATCAGAGTTCGACATTTCATCAGAAAAATATATTTTTCCTGTCTTCCAAAGCAATATCTAGAAAACTAGCTATTAGTACATTAGCAGGGACCATACCTAAGAAAAGCAGCATGAATGTAAGCTGGTGTTTACACGTATATATTTAATACATCATGTTCCTTCGTACGCATAGGCACACAAACACGCAAGATGCTACTGAAAGATTGTAATCTAGAACATGCCTTCCTGTTCTAATACAAATGGGTCTGAATTTTCTTTTAACTTGGCCGGGTTAAAAAACAAGACTCGTCATAAGTGTGTAATGTCTTGAACCAAAATAGACTTCCTTAATGATTTGTTTTCTCCAATTTCACCACAAAATGTAATGCAGGCAACAAAAGAACTATTCTTCCCCCACGTATAATAACATGTTATTCAACAATCATGTAAGAAAGCCTATACATAAGACTGCCAAGGATCTGAAGCTGAGTTTCTAGCTGAAATGTTTGGGAAGAAATCTTTTTTTTTTTAAGTTTTACTCCAAGGGTTTGAGTGAAGTGATATAAATATCTAGGAATATACAGTTTTGCTTTACTACTATAACATGCTTACAGAAGTAGTTATGGTTTACTTTATAACATGGGTCACTGAAAACATTAACCATAAAAACATATAAAAGTACAAACAAGTTCTCAGTAGGCCTTTTAGTCTGTAGCAGAACAAACAATTTAATTGCTTCTGTCCTTATAAGGGCAAATAGCTGCTGATGAAGCTGGGTCTGGAGCACCCTTGGCTTTGTAGAGTCTACAACCTGCATGCTTTTCACCCTGACTTTCTCAACATACCAAAGGCACTATGCCTCAGGATAGAAGTAAAAGCCAATTAACCTGAGACAAAGCAACCCATACGTGGTATACAACAAAAGAGATTATAACCAAATGACAAACTATTTTTCTTTCTTTCTCTTACTAAAGAAGAACTACAAAAGAAATGAAAATTTTAATGCTGTAGAAAGCTTAAACAGGGGGAAAAAAAGTGAATGTACTATAGGATTTAGCTTTCTGATATACGGAGTTGGTCTTAAAAGCATATCTCATAATCACCAGCTCAACAGAAATCTATAGAAAGTACAAAAGACTCACAATGTGAACACGTCATCTGAATACATATTAACGCATATGAATGCATATTTATGCTATAAATATGATAATGGGTATAAATGTTACAAAAAATGGATGCAGGGTGGCCATAAATTTCATGTGCAATTTAACTTTATGGCTACCGTGTGTATCTCCTGTATCTGTTATACTTTGGGAAATGACTGGTAAATTAAAACATGTTAGCCAAGACAAGTCATACCTAATGGCTTGAAAAATTAGGAAATCAAAGACAGATTGTTGTAATGACTGAAAGTTGCTTTCTTTTTTTTTTTTTTGAGGTTTTTGGGCCAGGGCTGGGTTTGAACCCACAACCTCTGGCATATGGGGCCAGCACCCTACTCCTTTAAGCCACAGGCACCACCCTGAAAGTTGATTTCTTTAAATAAAAGTTTTCTTCTTTGAACAAATGGGAGAAGGAATGCTGACTACCTGGGGAGAAAAATACTTATAGAACCACATATGATGTGATGTGTGTAATATATATAATACATATATATACTACGTCACCAAAGTAAGTGGTACATTTTATATTTTGGAGTTAGGTGGGGAGCCTGGATTTCTATCCCAGCTATGCTATTTGTCATTTATGTGGCCTTGGGTAAATCACTTCACTTCTTCTTAATGAGGACAAATATCACTCTACAGGGCTACTAAAAGAAAAAGTTAATGCAGGCAAGGCCCTAGTGTTGTACCCTACAATTAACAAGAGTTTAATTAATAAACTCAAGATGAACTTACTCAACAGATTTCATTACTTTATGTGAAAAGTATCAAGCTGTACCTTGTCATATCAGTAAAGTCATGTAGAAAAGGTCTGCTCCTTGAAAGATATTTCTTTATTTCCACTGACAATCTGTACTTTGGGTTAGGTCTCTTGCAGAGACAGAATGTTAGGGTAAATGTTAATCTCGTTGCTCCATTGTGATAATAAGAATAAATATTAAAGGAAACAAAATAGTATAACACAAAGTAGGAATCTTCATGCTAAGCAAAAAGTATTAATAATAACTTAGTATTACTACTAAACTCAGTGTTTATTCTGGCAATCTGCACAACAACAGATATGTGTATCACATAAAACTTTCTGTCTGGTGCTAATTTAAAAAGCTCTCTGATAACATAACCATCATTTTATCATATTGCATATTTCCTAATCTGTGTTACAGGTTATAAACTACACATCAGTGTCTCAACATGAATGAAATTTAAAATCCTTAAACATTTAGTGTAAATTGTAGATACATGAAAAGTATTTAGAGTAGTTAGCTACTATTCATGTGTTACTAAAAGAAGAGGCATGAACTTTAATATGAAAAAATAAAATGTGGATAAAGAATCCTTTGGCAATAAAAACACACACATACACACAAAGCGTTGGATTTCACAATCAAAATCCAATGAGAATTTTCCCCCTTTGGCAGTCAAACAAAAATTCCAGGAAAATAGTTTAAATTCCCTTCACAAAGTTCAAATGTAGCTATTGGTTATTAACTTGCAAATATAAGAAATAACATTTGTATGGAGCTCTGACCAATGATTGCTTATGTACCCTATTTTTGTTTTTGAAATATTTAATATACAATTATTGATTTGTCACAGCTCTGATTTATTTACTTAAAGCAATTCCAAACAGGTAATTCTATGCCAATGTATTATCATTCTAAACAGAATCCTAAAACTCTATTTAAATCTAAAGGTATAAAATTCACCTAGAGGAATAAGAAAACAATGTTTTAAGTGGGGTAACAACTCATTTATGTAGTGAAGAATCAGTTAATTTAATTTCTAAAATTCTGATACTATTAATATAATTTTATACACTGCTTTATAAAAACAAGCCTGCAGCTGTTTAAAAAATTGTGCATTCCCCGAAAATTGTATCTTAGAAACATGAATTATCAGTTAAGATTTCTCTGCCTGTAAGCTTATCAACCCAGAGATTTCTGTATCTGGTCACTGGGTAGTTCTAGCTCAGACCTATTGTTAACTTCTTCGTGACTGCAGGGTAGTCACAGAGCCACTAGGTTTTAAACAGGATTTTTTTTTTTTTTTAAGTTATGGGAAAAGCTTAGAAAATGCCACTTCATGTGTCTTATCCTCACGGACTCTCTATATGGATACATACATTATGCCCAATTACAGCTATGCCAGAGTGAAAGGATACTTGAGACGCAATTATTACAGCAAATGAGACCGGAAACATCCCTTCTCATTGCTCAAGGAACACAGACATTTGTTTCTTGTCTCCTGGCAAAAAGGGGAAAACTCTCTAGCATTTCAGAAGTTAATGGCTCTCCCCAGAGGTTCTGAGTAGGATCTGTGCTAAATAATCCTACACTGAGTAAACCCTCCTGGCTCCTTCTGAGCTGGGAGATGCCATTCAATATGAGCCTCACATACTGCCAGGAGCCACTGCTGGTGAATGGCGGACTGGGACAGCCTGCTGCAGGCCAGGACAGGCGGGGACGAGGAGGGAGAGATTGACATTTCTTTGGTAATAAAAATGCAGTTTATATAAACTATAGGAGACTTGGTGAGAAAGTAAAAGAGGTGATTGTTCGCATTCCAAACGTTTTAATATATAAACTGTGTAACCATCACTCATGAATAGCGCAGCTGCTAACAATTTCTTTCTTTTTTTTTTTTTTCCTCCAGGATAAAAATCAGGCTGAAGCCAAGAGATGTTTCTCTAGTGAATGATATTTTGAAACTCTGGTCAAAACATAACTGTGACATAGTAAATTTTTTAAGAAGTCATGAAAGCTTGTAGTCTAAAATTTGAAAGAAGACCCAGTTTTTCTCCAATTAAGAAGGACCACATTTCAACGTTCAATACAGTGGCAGGCTCAGTCTTCAGAGAGGGAAAAAAAGGCCAATTCTGTGCGCACATCTGTTTCCAGTGTGATGTTGGTATGCAAACTATTGTCTATTGGAAGTGTGTTGTGGTAACGTTTGCCAGGGTTAAAGGCTGGGTCAATTTGATCAAGAAGCTAAAATTAGCTTCTGTGTGTTTTCCTGAAAAGAAAAAAAAAAATACTGTAAAGCTCTTTGTTTTCCTTCAAGTGCCGTTCTCAGATTTCAGTTTCTGGTGTGTAAACTACCAGGAAACAGACAGCTATGACAACTGACTTCTTGTTCACTGAGTCCTGCATAATGAAATGGTGCCACACGTCATGAAGCGGGAGGACACAGGGAAAAACCAAGCTTTCTGACCCAATTCAGATTTTTTTTTTCATTAAAAAAATTAACATTATGAAATTATTTAATGCGAATATATTTGGAAACTCAAAACCATGGCTACAGTTTAAAGTGTATGATGGCTTGGCAAAGCCCAAACACATTAAGAAACTCATCATTCTGAGAAGTATTGGGGTAAGATTTAGGTCACATATTCCTGGTAGTCTTGACAGTGCCCTGATTATTTTCACAGGAAGTGAGTTCCTTAAGACAAAAAAAAAGAGGGAGAAAATACATATAAAAATTCCAAACCAGTAACAATTTGACAAATACAAAGTTCAGAAAGAAATCATTGAAACAATACAGAGTCATGAGATAGTTCGAGAAAAATTATCACTGTTTCAAGATGATCAAAATTACTTAGAAAATTACTTAATAGTTAATGTTCCAATAGACTTAAGAGATGAAAAAAAGGAGAAACAGAATTTTTTAAGACTTCTGTTGAAACTGTTTGGTTTATATAAATAAACCAAAAAACAGAGGCATGTTTAAATTTTTTTTTATATTCTCAGAGATTTGCTTTTTCTTATATTAAATGCTAAGTTATATTACAATGATTTGTTTTAATTCATCAAAATGCCTCTTTAAAAGTATTTTTTTGTGTATTTTACTATAAATATTTCCCTGATAAAGTCTGGCTGAAGAAATGCACTCAGACATAGACTTTCCCCAACAATACAAGATACAAAGTACGATAGAAAAATACTTCAACCCAGTCACACCATGATGAAGTACTGTGTATTTGGTCATTTATACCACAGGATTTCCTTCTTTCCAAATATCCTTTCAATTTCAGTGGCTTTCTGTACCTTCAATATTTAGAGCTCATAACAAAGATCTCATACGGATACTAGAAATGTGTAAAATATTTGGCAAAACTCATTTATAAGTAGAATTTAGTTATTTATAGAATATACATAAAACTACCCAATTTTTCTATATAATGGTCTCGAGACCCTAACAGAGCATGCCAGGTAGCAAATAATTGCTTGATTATTTTTTCTTGAGTCAGAAATTAGTGGAAAAATATTCACTATATATTTTGACATTAACTTAATAAGATTCTATATTTTTCTCTAATTTCTTCACAACCAACTCTTCAGTTTAAAATCTTTTGAGTTCTTTGTAAAACGAGAATGATAATTCACGTACTAAAAAGCAACAACTGTGCATTCATCAAGTCTGAAGTCTTCAGACATCACTTTCCCAACCATATGGTTTTAAACATGCTGACCAGTCTCCTGTGAAGAGATCCCGAAACAACGCTGAGTGGGATCTCTCCTCCTCCTCCTCCATGCTCCCACCATCTTCCTCCTCCTCCTCCATGTTCCCACCTTCTTCCTCCTTCTCCTCCATGCTCCCACCTTCTTCCTTCTCCTGCTCCATGCTCCACCGTCTTCCTCCTCCTCCATGCTCCCACCATCTTCCTCCTCCATGCTCCCACCTTCTTCCTTCTCCTCTTCCATGCTCCCCACTGTCTTCCTCCTCCTCCTCCATGCTCCCCACTGTCTTCCTCCTCCTCCTCCATGCTCCCACCATCTTCCTCCTCCTCCTCCATGCTCACCACTGTCTTTCTCCTCCTCCTCCATGCTCCCCACCATCTCTTCCTCCTCCATGCTCCCACCTTCTTCCTCCTCCTGCTCCATGCTCCACCATCTTCCTCCTCCTCCTCCATGCTCCCCACTATCTTTCTCCCCCCCTTCTTGGTACCTAAATTTCAGCATTTCCTAAAGTTGTCAGTTTATCTCCTGTCCTTCTACATAGTGTTTCTCAATAAATTTGTCTTCTAATATGGCTTCAAATATCTATGTCTACAGTCCTGTTCTAGGTATAAAAGGTCCATGGATAGGCTTTAGGGAATTCATTAGACCCTTGAAAATTATGTTAAAATGTATGATAAATAGGTGCATTATTTTGTAGGGAATCTAAAATTGTCATTGAAAGTTGTCTATGACTAAAAAACAAAATAAAATCAAATACTCTTAGCCTTTCCACACCAGAATGGCTATTTCTAACAGCCTAATGTTGAACACTCGGGTGTTGCCAGCATCACCTGCACTTCAAAGGTAAAGCCCTTCTTGCCATCTGCCTTCTCTTGTCTCCTATTCAGTCCCTGTGGTCTCTCAAGACTCTCCTTTCTCCCTCCCTCACTTCAGTCAGCTATAAGCCCAGAAACTTCTCTGCAATATTCTTGCCTATTCCCACTACCACCCTTTAGTTCAGGACCCTTGAACTATGCTAAGTGATGATTTTGCCACCTGTCTCCCTCTCCAGGGTGGCCACTACTGCACAAGTCTAGGGGCTGCAACCCATGTCATATTCTCTATCAGTTCAGCATACCTCCATGCAGCATGACAGAAGCTCCAAGGCTGTGTGCACAGCCAATGCATCTTGGAATACATGCCATACTTTACTGACTTTTCTTTGAAATCTTATTTTCAATTACACCTCCCTCCTCAATCCCCAATTACTTATTCATGTTCCCTAAATAGGTCTACACTTTCTTTTTCTTTCTTTTTTTCAGCCTTTGTGCCATGACTCTGACCTCTCTTTGTGTTTTAGGGAAAAAACACTAAATCCTCACCTCTCACAATGCCTGTTTGTCTCTCCTGTGAGGCATTCAGTGGGGCAAAGTGTAAGAGTGTGAGTGTCAGATCAGGATCTGAACCCCAGCTCTAGCATGAACGACCTAAGTAGCCTTCTGTAAACTATTTAAACTCTCCACACTCAGGGTCTCCCATTAAAGTGGGGATAAAATTTAACAGTCAGGATGTGAGGATTAAATGGAATAATGCATGTTAAGTGCCTGGTACCTTTTAAGTGCTTGATATTTTTTAGCTATTATTTTAACATCCTCACTCCGAGTAATGATTTCATTCCCCTCTATTCTCTGCTTCGGACACTGGTCCTGTATACTTGCTGTTTTCTCCTCACCCAGATATGATCTTAGAAGTCAGGGGTGGGCATTATCATATTTAAATCATCATGAGCACAGTGCTATAAATAGTAGGTGCTAGCTAAATACATGGTTGTTTTTATAAAGTCACTCTTTCTTGGGCCAGAAGTTACAGAAGGACAAAGGGGCAAAGAGGCAAAGGGGCAAAGGGGCAGGAGAATTACTACATGGCTACATGAGGGGTTTTAAACATTTTTTGTTGTCGTTTTACATCTAAATCCTTTAATTGTAAATAAATAAATCCCCTTGTGGGATTCAGTCACTGTACCAGAGTTACACATAGGACATGATGCCTGGGGTCTTCACATGCAACAAGGCACAGCATCAGCTGAGAATATGCCTAATGAAGTTTAACTTGTACAGCGTCCTTCAAAATATCCTAACTTGTGAGGACACTTTCATAGGAGATACAGAAAATCTTAAAACATTTTTCTTAACCTTTAAAAATATGTACCAACCAAAATGCATTATAAAATGTCAGGTTTGCAAAATAACAGACAAATTCAGCTATGATGAATAAAGCCAGTCTAATTTGAGGAACTAGCTTGAACACAGTCATGCATCACTTAATGATAGGCATATATTCTGGGAAATGCACTATGAGGTGATTTTGTTGTGCCAACATCATAGAGTATGCTTGTACAGACTTAGATAGCACAACCTACTACACACCCAGGCTGTAGGTATGGCCTCCTGCTCATTGGGTATGAATCTGTATAGCATGCTACTCTACATGAACACCACTGTGACACAGTGGTAAATATTTATGTATCTAAACATAGAAAAGGTACAGTAAAAATACGGTATAAAAAATAAAGAAGAGGTATACCTGTATGGGGCAATTACTATGAATAGGGTTTTCAGGATTGGAAGTTGTGCTGGATGAGTCAGTGAGTGAGTGATAAGTGAAGGGGAATGATTAGGACATTGTTGTACACCAGAGTTTACAAACACTGGACACTTTGGCTCTACTAAATTTATTAATGTAAAAAAAAACCCAAGGCAATTAGGTAATTGTGCTATGACTTTATGATGGCTACAGTATCACTGGGTGATAGGAAGTTTTCAGCTCCATTATAATCTTACAGAATCACCACTGTATACATAGTTTGTTGTTGACTAAAATGTCATGATGTAGCACATGACTGTATCATAGTAAGAGAATCAAGGAATGCTTCTAAGTAGAGACACTATGAGATCTACCTTTATACAAAGACAACATTTACAGGCTCGGTGCCTGTGGCTCAAGCAGCTAAGGTGCCAGTCACGTACACCTGAGCTGGCAGGTTCGAATCCAGCCCGGGCTCACCAAACAACAATGACAGCTACAACCAAAAAATAGCCAGGCATCGTGGCAGGCACTTGTAGTCCCAGCTACTTAGGAAGTGGAGGCAGGAGAATCGCTTGAGCCCAGGAGTTGGAGGTTGCTATGAGCTATGATGCCACAGCACTCTACCCAGGGCAACAGTTTGAGGCTCTGTCTCAAAAAAACAAAACAAAACAAAATAAACAAACAAAAACAAACAACATTTACTTTAACAAATGTGTTTTCATGCAAATGGAAATTCCTAAAATTATTTGAAATGTTTAAAAGTTTGTTGTGGGTATACGCTATTTGTACTTTGTTTAAAATGTTAATATGCTAATATGTTAATATCCTTTCTACAGATATTGTAAAGGTATATTTATAATGAAGTTAAACGAGTCTCACTTAAAATTATATGTAATATCTGGCTACATTTTCAATTCAGAGGTGTGAAATCATTTTACTTTAGAAACCTAATATGTACAAAATGAAAAGCTTGTAGAGCTATTGTTTACTATAATTTAATAAATATATACTGAATACACACTGGCTTAGAGGAACTGTATGATGTATTTTGGAAAAGAATCGTAAAGCAAAATCCTTGGTTTTAACAATCTTGTAAGTTATAGCTCAGCGCCTGTAGCACAGTGGTTACAGCGCCAGCCACATACACGGAGGCTGGCGGGTTCGAACCTAGCCCGGGCCAGCTAAAGAACAATGACAACTGCAACAAAAAATAGCTGGGCATGGTGGTGGGTGTCCATAGTCTCAGTTGCTTGAGAGGCTGAGGCAAGAGAATTGCTTAAACCCAAGAGTTTGATGTTGCTGTGAACTATGACGCCACAGCACTCTACTGAGGATGACATAATGACACTATCTCAAAAAAAAAAAAAGTTGTAAATTAGTTTTATTGAAAGAGAAGGCTTTGTCATCATTGTTTCAATCTCCACTGGCTAAAGCAGCTTCTAGAGGATTTTAAAGAACTGTACCTATTTTTTTTTCTTTTTTTCAGTTATTCAAAACCAACCACCTATATGAAGGGATTTAGAAATCTACTATTCATACCCAGGAAAAGACGAAAGCCAAGAGAAGACCTCAAAAGACCTTAAGTTTTCACCTCTGGATAATCCTTGACACACTCTGCAACAATTAAAAAACAAAACCAAAAGCAGGTAAATCCCAGAAAGGCAAAAGAACCGGATTTTCAGAGTTACAGTGTAAGATAAAAGAGTCCAGGTTTCAACAACAATGAAAAAATCCTCAGACATAAAAAGAAACAGAAAAGTATTACCCACTCAAAGAAACAAAATAAAATGATAGAAAATACACTGAAGGAAGCCTGGATTTTAGATTTATTAGATAAACAACTATCTTAAAGAACTAAGATCTAAAGAAGTCATAGACAAAGACGAGAAAACAATATATGAACAAAATAAAAATATCAACAAAATAAAAATTTAAAAGAGGAATGAAAAAGAAGTTCTGGAGCTGAGAAATAAACAAAATGAAAAATACAATAGAGAGGTTCAAAAGCAGATTTGAGCAAGCAGAAGAATCAGCAAGCTTGAAGATAGGACAATAGAAGTTATTCAGTTTGAAAAACAGGAAGGTAAAAGAATGAAGAAAATTGAATAGGGTTTAGGGGACCTGTGGACACCGTTGAGTGTACCAACGTATATATGGTGGCAATCACGGAGAACACAGGCAGAAAAGGGGCCAGGAAGGATATCTGAAGAAATAATAGCTGAAAACTTCCCAAATCTGATGAAAGACATGACTACAAATTGAAGAAGCAAAGTACATACCAAATAGGATCAACTCAGAAGGAACTAGCCTGAGACATAATCAAATTGAGGAAAGACAAAGAGAGAATCTTGAAAGTAGCAAGACAGCAGAAAGTCATCACATAGAAGGGATCCTCACTAAGATTATCAGCCAATTTCTTGTTAGATACCACAGAAGCAGGAAGGCACGCTGGGGGGTATATTCAAAGCACTGAAAGAAATTCTGTCAATTGAGAATTCCATACCTAGCAAAAGGGTCCTAGGAAATGAGGAAGAAGTTAAAAAATTCCCAGATAAATACAAACTAAGGAAGTTCATTATCACTAAACCTGTCCTATAAGAAATACTAGAGGGAGAGCCTTCAGGTCAAAATGAAAAGAAAGTAGTACAGTTGACCCTTAAACAACCCAGAGGACTTAAGGGTACCAATTCCCTGCATAGTTGAAAATCCATGTATAACTTGAAAACCTTAACTACTAATTACCTAATGCTGCCTGGAAGCCTTAGTGATAACATAAATAGTCAATTAACAGGTATGTTGTATGTCATATGTATTATATACTATATTCTTACAACGCAGCTGTTTTATACCATGGTTTCCTCAACCTTGGTATTATTGACATTTTGTGCCAAATAACTTTATTGTGGGGTCTGTCCTATGTATTTTAGGATGCTTAGCAGCCTCTACCCACTAGGTGTCAATAGCATTCCCCAGTAGTCACAACCAAAATGTCTCCAGACATTGTCCCTGTTCTAGAGTATAAACATATTAATAAGAAAGTGTTATGTCTCTGACAAAGGTTTAATAACCAGAATCCATATAGAACTCAGTGCCTGTTTTTAATTGCACTTGGGCCAGAAGCAACTGAAACAATGGCCACTAGTCAACAGTTTGATTTCCTTCCCTGACTTACGAGGCCAGTCGAAGGCACATAAATAGCAAAGTGCTTAGTTATGCTAGCTGGCAAAAGTAAGTAGTGGGCTCATAATATAATATAATATACATATAAAATGAGGACATTCTTAGAAATTGAAGCTGGCTTATAGAATTTGGGGAGATAGAATGTATTGGCTTAGCAGCTAGTTTCTGGGGAGACTTTATTTTAAGTTGGTATTACTATAGAAATGAAATTAACTCTAAATTTCTCATAAATTCAGCTCACATCACGGGTTTTTTCCCTAAGGATATGTACATGCAGTTATTCAGCCTGAAGGGCTCACAGGTATACTAGAAAATGTCTGTAATCCATATATTTATTAAAGATCATCTCTATCCTGAGCGCTTTATGTCTCATACACATTATTACAAAACCTTGCCAGATTCATTTTCATGTTGCTGCAATTAATAATGCAAAAAGGTAAAAGAAATTATAGTTTTTGAACATTATTTTTATTTTAGTTCTTTTTACCTATCAAACCACAGATAGTAGCAGCACATAGAGATCTGAGAATTCTCCCAGCCCTAAAAAACTGAGAAGCTGGGCTCCAAAGCACCACCAGGGGTCCTCAAACCTTTTTTTTGCAATTTTTGGCCAGGGCTGGGTTTGAACCCACCACTTCTGGCATATGGAGCCGGTGCCTTATCCCTTTGAGCCACAGGCGCCACCCAGGTCCTCAAACTTTTTAAACAGGGAATCAGTTCACTGTCCCTCAGACCATTGGAAGGCTGGACTGCAGGCCCCGGGACAGCTGCTAAGCAAGACAGGCAGCTGCAGCAAAAACACCAGGAGGGCCAAATAAATGTCCTAGGCGGGCTATAGTTTGAGGATGCCTGCAGACAGAAAAGATACTTTCCATATAGTGTGTTTTAAGAGGTTTTAAGTTGGGTTGGAGAGGTGTTAGGTCAACCCTTTGTTCAAAGATATTCCCTAGCCCAGGTGTTGGGAATTATGTTGTTGCAGATCTGTTTATTTCATTAACTAAACTCTGACATTTGGGGTCATCAGATTTAAGGTGCTACCAACTTTCTTTACATGGGCAGGACACACATACCAAAAAGTATAGATTTTGTTGTTTTCTAATGATTTATATGATTTAAAAACACTTTCATGTTTTTAAAAAGAATACATGTGTATATGTTTGTGCTCTATTTTCTTCAGAAATGGGCTTTCCAAACACACAATATTTATTAACAATCTCACACTTTGCTGGAAATGGGGAACTGACACTGTATCAGGTGGTTTACAACCTAATTTCACCAGGTCATATGACATCCTTATAACATCCTTGAAGGGATAAATATCAATATCCCCATTTCACAAATGAGGGAAATAGAGACTGAGAAGCTAGATGTCTGGCCTCCTGTCATTCTGGCTAAGTGGTAGTGTCAGTGTGTGCCCATAGCTGCAAAGCCCTCCACCTTTTCCCTCCACTCCAGGGCAAACGACAGCCATGAGCCAAACCTGGGCAACCATTTCTTTTTATATGACCTGTCATCTAAAGATAATTTTTTTACTTTTTTAAACGATTATACTTTAAATGGTTATCTAATTGACCATATACATAATGTCTGTGATTTCTTTTTCTCTTGGTTCACAAAGTCTGAAACGCCAGTTAAAGTTGTTTCAAAATTTCTCCATAAAAATCTAGGATCAAATAGGAACCAAATTTGACATTATCATTTCCCTCTGATCATTCTATTGTCGATTTATTTTTGTTTTTATTCCTTTTGTGTCTTTAATATTTGATGGATCAAAACCAATTTATTCAAATTTTTAAGTTGATATTTATAGTTTTTATAACTAATATACCTGGCTTACCTTCTGATTTTGAGGTCTTGGGAGGACACATGAAGCCCATGAGCCATTCTCTATCCTTTACCCTTTTTTAATTTCTTCATGGCACTTACCACTTGATCACATGTATGGATCACCATGAAATCTCCCTGTGTTGTTTGTCACCCAGCCATCACAGCATAGGGGATCATTAAGGTCTTTTCTCCCTCTCCATTTCTAGGGCCCAGAAATATACCAGTGGCTGGTATATAATAGATGATCAAAAAATGTATTTTTGTAGATATAAATGATCAAGAGTTTCATATACATAAGGCAAGAGAAGTAGAAAGTATTTCTGAGAAGTACAATTCAGTGAGACACAAGCACCATAGAGTAAATTGGATTGTCTAATTGATTCAGACAAAACACTAGATTTGTTGAGCAAGAAAGGAGAAAATTCTGAGAGAGGAAAAAGATTAATAGACATTGGCAGATGCCTGATTGTAATTTTTCCAGAGCTAACTGGCAAAGTAAGTTACAAAAGAAAAGGTTCCAAAAATAACACTGTTCTCTTGTTTCATGGATGCTGGTATGTGTTATTAATTAGATTAGTAATTGTCTACCATCAGTTTCTTCAGTAGGACAGCAAGTGAGTAAGGGAACATCCCTATTTTTTAGTTTATTACACTCAACCCTTATTTCTTTTCTTAAAATTTCTACTACCTGGTAAAGTTAAACTAGGAAAATGGAAGTTACATTTCAATGCCTGGGAGAAAAGCCTTGAGAAAACTTCACAAAACAAAAACTTTACTTTTCATTATATCCACTGGGCCTCAGGTTCACCTAAGATTCTTTAGCATCCTTAGAGACCTTTTAAACGCAGTAAAATGCCTACCTCAGGTACAATTGGCAATGCTTTAGAACAAAGGTTTCGTAAGTGGTGGTTTATAACGCATGTAGGATTTGAAAAGTACATTTTTCCTTGTCTCCATGATACATCTTATTAAGATGGCATACCCCCTTGGAGGCAATGTTACTTTTTCAATAGTTCAAGCTTGCAATAACACTATTTCTTTGTGAGGAAGCCTAGAGTATCTTTATCTGGAACAGACTCCTGCTATTTGAACAAATATTATTTCAAGAGATTGTTGATTTGTGGGTAGAAAGAGCTGTTTGGGCTTTCAGCATGGAGGGAGACTGAAAAACATAGTAGGAAAAAAGAAATTGTCAGCTTATTGACAGCAGACTATCGTAGAAGTCTCTTAAAAATGGTGCCCACATCAAAACAAAGCATCCGTGTTTTAACATTTCCTTCGGGATTCTGCTCACTGCTGCTGTTAAAGATATATTTGAATTTTTCTAAAATGAAAGATATAATCACATAATACATAATAATTACCAAGTGAGTATGAATTTCATTCAGAGAGTCACATTATCTAGACAAGCATAGCATTTTTAACATATTTGCAGTCATATTTTACATACATAAGTATATATATTTATGAAAGTATTTATTCATCTGGAAGTTCTGTCTTTATCAAGTAGGACTTCAAATGCTAATACATATTACTATCTATATGTATTTATATGTAAATATATTATAATCTATATGTGTATATATTATTATTACTATCTATATGTATCTTTATGTATATATATTATACATATACATGAGTAAAACAATACTAAGATATATATAAAGGAACAAATGTTAACAACTTCCAGCACAGATAAAAATGAAAATACTAGATTATATTTATAATGTTCTAATCATTTAAGGCATATACATTACTGAACACTTTAGGTGAAGTAACCATTTCATGGGTGTTTAAAAGAATTTTGTTTTTATTTTAAATCTGACCACAACTGCTATTATTTTAAATCTGAACACATTTACTATGTGTGGAATTGATTCATTCTCAGAATAATCTATGGTCTCTTAAAATTTCAAGTCACTTCATATGTATGCTTCATCCTATACCTAGTCTCTCAGTCCCCAGATGAGTTTCACTCTGGTAACCTATCTCTGCTGTACTCATGTGACCCCTTAGTGAAATGCTGCCTCTTAGAAACCTTCATTTCCAAATTTTAATAAAAGGACAACTCTAGAAAGTGCACTCTTTAGAAAACTGTGAATTTAATTTCTCTACTTCACCACCACTAAATTTTTCAATGAAGTTCTGGCTTCATTTTCTTATCTCTCAAATGAGAACCTAATGTTAACCCCCAACCTGTCAGCACTTGTCATTTTCTGACTTTCCTCCTTCCATTGATCCAGACCAAAAAACCCTAGGAAATTATCAATCCATCCACCCTCCTTTTATGACTACTCTTGTACTGCTGAGCATTGCTGGGAGAAAGCACAGAAGTTGAACAGTCTGCCCCACTGAGATCTTTGAGAGCTAAAGCTGCCTAGATACTCTGTGTCATCCATCTGTCCACGTTGTCCATGCCCAGCTCCATTTCCCATTATCTCAAAAGTCATTTCAATTAATCATTCACTTCATTCTTTGAAGTTCTTTGGCTGTACATATAAATCATATAAACATACTTTTGCTTATGTCTCTTTCATCATGTAATAACAATGCTACCATGATCTTGTTTGGACCCTAGGTACTCATTTGTTTCCCCAACAAATATCAATTAAGTACCTACTTAAATATTTGTTAGCTACTGGATCCTTGATCAACCTTCTCTTCAGAACCAAGCTTTCAAAGAATGGTCTGTCCTGAATATTCTCCCTTGCATCCCATTCACATGTCAGTCCCTTAATACTATACTTTGAGCCCACCAGTCTACTGAAGTTGTATTGACAGATAATCTGTATGTTGAAAACCTTTTGATTTATGTGTTATCTGCTTTGTAGAATTTTATACTTTCAGCTGCTCACTTGTCCACATGAAGAACAATCTCTTTTCTTACATCCTAATTCTCTATTCACCCTTTCTCAAGTTCCTTTATGGTCTTTTTTCTTATAATTGCTAGATATTCATGTCTATCTTCCATACTTTTTCATCTCATTTTGTCATTCATCATAGACAACTTCCAAACACTATATCATATGTGATTAGATTGTAAAAGCTATGGCTCCACCCAGGACCTGTATCCTGAGTTCTAAATGTGTTTCTATTTTGATACCATTCAAATATGAATCCAACATCTTCTATCTTTATTCTCTATTTTATTTGATTAAATCTCTTC
Organism: Galagoides demidoff; assembly: GCA_963574575.1. Classification (NCBI taxonomy): domain Eukaryota; kingdom Metazoa; phylum Chordata; class Mammalia; order Primates; family Galagidae; genus Galagoides; species Galagoides demidoff. Next base: position 35,511 of record CAUYQV010050421.1, read on the forward strand.
CATTAAATGCTTGAGCCAGAAATTTGAAACTTTCTTTTTATTCTTTATTTTTGCAAAGAATTACTTGATAAGTTCTGTGAATTCTACATACTAAGCAAACTCTGTTGAATCCTTCCTTATGTCTCCATACTTACTTCCTTGCTCCAATCCTGTTCTTTGTCTCCTCACTTACTGAAGGTCGTACTGGTCTTTCTATTTGAAATTTAGCTCCTCTTAAACTAATTTCTCTACTACTGCAAGGGAAATATTTTGAAAGTGTAAATTTAAGTACAAGACTTCTCTGTTGAGGAATCTTCAAAACAAAATCAAAATTTCTTATAATTCATTCACTCACTAAATATTTTTTAGTAGTTATAGGTCAGGAACTAAAGCAGGCACTGCATATACAGTGGACATAAAAGTAACTTGTTCCTTGTCCTAAAAGAGTGGACATACTGGACCCTGTAAACTCTCCACTCTTAATGCCTGACATTCTTTTCTGTACAGTCCACACACCAGATGTTCCTAAATCATACCTCTCATCCCATTCCTCTGTGTGTGTCTATCCATCTTTCTGTCTGTCTCCTCATGGATCCCAGCTCCTTGAGAGCAATTACTGAATAACTGCCAAATACATCTAATCCCTACATCTGTCACATTGTACTTGCTCAGGGATAGTGTTAGGGAACTCTGATATAGTACATATATGTTTGATACATTGCTATAATTGACTGCATATATTAACTTTTTAATCTTCACCCCAGGTCTATGAAGTATTATCATTGTCCCCATTTTACTGATGAGAAGAGTGAAGTGCTATGAGAATGGGGACCAAAGACCCCATTCTTGGGCAAAGAAAGCACCTCCAGAAAAAGAGGAAAACTAAAAAGTAAGCTGAGTGAGTCAGAACAAAGAAAAGTCAGTTAATTTACATTTAAGTTAACCATTGTTAGAAAGCTTCTTGCCATTTCTAAAATTCTAGG